>OY294067.1:139450845-139453345 GCA_958510875.1 Endomychus coccineus | reverse complement strand
TCGTAGCCCGGACCGACACAAAAATATAGAGTCTGCTAGCCTATTCTTGGCCAATCGCCACGATATTTCACCATCGAATCCTAACGTAGGTTTTTGGAAGAAGGATGTCCAGTTTACTTCGTCGTCTGACCAACAGTCTGGCATGATATAACCCGTTTCTAAGTTGAAGTATTTTGCGGTTAGTGTTTGTTGTAGGAACTTACGCGTGGTTTTAGAAACTATAAGATTGGTGTGTTTGCCTTGAAAGAGAAGAGTATACGGTGAATTTTGATTGTTCGAAGTTTGCAGCTCAGTTTTGTAATGTAAATGAAAAAAGGATATTATTCTTCTGTAATGTACATATAAGTCGTTCATGACAATTGTGGGTAGATGCTTTAGGTTTCCTTTGATCACTTCTTCAGTCATCCATTGTCCAGAAATCCTGAAATCAGCAACAGTTTTGAAATTTTTTTCTTTCCATGTCCGACTGAAAAGAGGAGGAACAGTTGCCTTAATTAATGTGGTTTTCATAGTTGGTATTTTCTCTATCTCTTCTATAGTTCTCGGAAAACTGTTTATCGAAATGCCTGAATCGTGCATACCATTAATTAGAGATTTAGTGAAAGGTGACGTATCGGATCGATATTCTAAAATGTTTTCGGAGAAAAGAAATTGCCAGCTTAACTTCCACGGATTTGACTTTTCCATAAGACAGTTCATAATTATTCCCCAATTTTGTTCATCGGAATTCATGAGGCGTTGTAGCAGGCATATTCTGAATGTTTTGATTTTTGACTGCAGATGTACCAAACCAATACCTCCCTGGTGGACACTCAAGCACAAATGTTCAACAGTAGTCCAATGCTTCTTAGCCCACATAAAATCAATCAACTTCTTCTGCATCTTTTCAATTTGCTGTTCAGTAAATGGTAAAACCTGAAAAAAATGCCATAATTTTGATGCAATAAATTGGTTTATCACAATCTTTCTTCCCATGAGAGAGAGGAATGGGATTTTTTGCTGCCATTTCACTAACGAGTGATTGATTTTTTCCATGAGGGAACTGAAACTATTTTTGGTGTCAACAGATATGTCATTCGAAAAAGTTATACCCAATACTTTAATACTTTCAGTTGTCCATTTAAAGTCTATTGGTTTGTCTGTTCTCGATTTCCACCCGCCTGTCCAAAAACCGATCGACTTCTCAAAATTGAGCTCTGATCCCGATTCTTTTGAAAAGATGTTGTAAATTTGTCGGAATGTATCAAAATCACTTTCTTTACAAATAAATATAGAAATATCGTCGGCGTAGGCAGATGTGGCTAGTTTTCGAAATTCGTGATATGGCAACGGTACACCTTCAAGTTTTTCTTCGCAGAGTGATAGAAGCGGTTCAATGGCTATTGAATAAAGTGGGCCAGATAACGGACAACCTTGCATTATGCCTTTTTCAAAATGTATTTCCGCAGTCAAAAGCGAACCTACTCGGGCGTGACTCTTTGCGTTTGTATATAATATTTTTATCGCATTTATAAAAAAATCTCCAATTCCCATCGTTTTTAAAACTTTGAATAAATATTTGTGATTAATCCTGTCAAATGCAGTCTTCTGATCCAGATTTAAAATAGCTAATGGCAAATTAGTTTGATTCGCATGAAATATTATGTCTCTGTGTAAATGCAACGAGTCCTAAATTGTTTTATTGGGTATAGAGTAGCTTTGGCTAGGCCCTACTAAGTTTTGAATAATATTTAATAATCTTATTGATAAAGCTTTGGCGAATATTTCATAATCTGTTGTCAACAGTGAGATAGGTCGCCAGTTCTCTATTTCTAATAAGTCATTCTTTTTTGGCATAAGGCTGATTATAGCTGTGGACATAGATTTCGGAAGGCTTTTCCTATGAATTGTTCCATTATGAATTCTCATATATATAAGTTTTAATTTATCCCAAAATTTTATGTAAAATTCCGTAGTCAATCCGTCTATGCCGGGTGCTTTCTTTTTGTTAAGTGACATTAATGCGTTAGTGAATTCTTCAATTGTGAGTGGTGCATTTAGTATGGCCTGATCTGTTTCCGAGACTTTCTTCAAATTATCATATAAAGGGCTGTTTTCATTAAGTTTAGCTGTTCTATCGCGGGAATAAAGAGTTTGGAAGTGTTTTCTAACTAATGTGCAGATCTCCGTTGGCTTTTTGATGATTCCAGTTCCTTGTTTTAATTTACTTAGTGGTTTAAAAGTACTAAAGGCCATTTTATTTATGTTTGGTTTGTCGGTATTTATTAGGTGTTCATAATTAAACTTACTGATTAATTTCATGGTAGTTCTTCGATATGCGTCTTGGGATTTCTTTATGGTGTTGGACAGATCTCTCATGTCATCAATAGATGGATTGACCAAGGAAAAAACCAGTCTTAAATGTTTTTGAAGCTGTCTGAACTCTATTTCATCAGTTTTCCTTTTTTGCCTGCGATAAAGTATAGCTAGGTCCTTTATCTTCATTTTAAAAATATCCCAC
>OY294067.1:139443345-139445845 GCA_958510875.1 Endomychus coccineus | reverse complement strand
CGGACCGACACAAAAATATAGAGTCTGCTAGCCTATTCTTGGCCAATCGCCACGATATTTCACCATCGAATCCTAACGTAGGTTTTTGGAAGAAGGATGTCCAGTTTACTTCGTCGTCTGACCAACAGTCTGGCATGATATAACCCGTTTCTAAGTTGAAGTATTTTGCGGTTAGTGTTTGTTGTAGGAACTTACGCGTGGTTTTAGAAACTATAAGATTGGTGTGTTTGCCTTGAAAGAGAAGAGTATACGGTGAATTTTGATTGTTCGAAGTTTGCAGCTCAGTTTTGTAATGTAAATGAAAAAAGGATATTATTCTTCTGTAATGTACATATAAGTCGTTCATGACAATTGTGGGTAGATGCTTTAGGTTTCCTTTGATCACTTCTTCAGTCATCCATTGTCCAGAAATCCTGAAATCAGCAACAGTTTTGAAATTTTTTTCTTTCCATGTCCGACTGAAAAGAGGAGGAACAGTTGCCTTAATTAATGTGGTTTTCATAGTTGGTATTTTCTCTATCTCTTCTATAGTTCTCGGAAAACTGTTTATCGAAATGCCTGAATCGTGCATACCATTAATTAGAGATTTAGTGAAAGGTGACGTATCGGATCGATATTCTAAAATGTTTTCGGAGAAAAGAAATTGCCAGCTTAACTTCCACGGATTTGACTTTTCCATAAGACAGTTCATAATTATTCCCCAATTTTGTTCATCGGAATTCATGAGGCGTTGTAGCAGGCATATTCTGAATGTTTTGATTTTTGACTGCAGATGTACCAAACCAATACCTCCCTGGTGGACACTCAAGCACAAATGTTCAACAGTAGTCCAATGCTTCTTAGCCCACATAAAATCAATCAACTTCTTCTGCATCTTTTCAATTTGCTGTTCAGTAAATGGTAAAACCTGAAAAAAATGCCATAATTTTGATGCAATAAATTGGTTTATCACAATCTTTCTTCCCATGAGAGAGAGGAATGGGATTTTTTGCTGCCATTTCACTAACGAGTGATTGATTTTTTCCATGAGGGAACTGAAACTATTTTTGGTGTCAACAGATATGTCATTCGAAAAAGTTATACCCAATACTTTAATACTTTCAGTTGTCCATTTAAAGTCTATTGGTTTGTCTGTTCTCGATTTCCACCCGCCTGTCCAAAAACCGATCGACTTCTCAAAATTGAGCTCTGATCCCGATTCTTTTGAAAAGATGTTGTAAATTTGTCGGAATGTATCAAAATCACTTTCTTTACAAATAAATATAGAAATATCGTCGGCGTAGGCAGATGTGGCTAGTTTTCGAAATTCGTGATATGGCAACGGTACACCTTCAAGTTTTTCTTCGCAGAGTGATAGAAGCGGTTCAATGGCTATTGAATAGAGTGGGCCAGATAACGGACAACCTTGCATTATGCCTTTTTCAAAATGTATTTCCGCAGTCAAAAGCGAACCTACTCGGGCGTGACTCTTTGCGTTTGTATATAATATTTTTATCGCATTTATAAAAAAATCTCCAATTCCCATCGTTTTTAAAACTTTGAATAAATATTTGTGATTAATCCTGTCAAATGCAGTCTTCTGATCCAGATTTAAAATAGCTAATGGCAAATTAGTTTGATTCGCATGAAATATTATGTCTCTGTGTAAATGCAACGAGTCCTAAATTGTTTTATTGGGTATAGAGTAGCTTTGGCTAGGCCCTACTAAGTTTTGAATAATATTTAATAATCTTATTGATAAAGCTTTGGCGAATATTTCATAATCTGTTGTCAACAGTGAGATAGGTCGCCAGTTCTCTATTTCTAATAAGTCATTCTTTTTTGGCATAAGGCTGATTATAGCTGTGGACATAGATTTCGGAAGGCTTTTCCTATGAATTGTTCCATTATGAATTCTCATATATATAAGTTTTAATTTATCCCAAAATTTTATGTAAAATTCCGTAGTCAATCCGTCTATGCCGGGTGCTTTCTTTTTGTTAAGTGACATTAATGCGTTAGTGAATTCTTCAATTGTGAGTGGTGCATTTAGTATGGCCTGATCTGTTTCCGAGACTTTCTTCAAATTATCATATAAAGGGCTGTTTTCATTAAGTTTAGCTGTTCTATCGCGGGAATAAAGAGTTTGGAAGTGTTTTCTAACTAATGTGCAGATCTCCGTTGGCTTTTTGATGATTCCAGTTCCTTGTTTTAATTTACTTAGTGGTTTAAAAGTACTAAAGGCCATTTTATTTATGTTTGGTTTGTCGGTATTTATTAGGTGTTCATAATTAAACTTACTGATTAATTTCATGGTAGTTCTTCGATATGCGTCTTGGGATTTCTTTATGGTGTTGGACAGATCTCTCATGTCATCAATAGATGGATTGACCAAGGAAAAAACCAGTCTTAAATGTTTTTGAAGCTGTCTGAACTCTATTTCATCAGTTTTCCTTTTTTGCCTGCGATAAAGTATAGCTAGGTCCTTTATCTTCATTTTAAAAATATCCCACCATTGTAA
>OY294067.1:139420845-139438345 GCA_958510875.1 Endomychus coccineus | reverse complement strand
TTTAAATCTGGTAAGTTTCCGATTTTGATAAAATTTTTTACACTAGACCTTCAAAACAATAGGAAGATTACTGTCTGAGTGAGATTAGAAAAAACATCTCCTATCCTGTTTTGTTACTTTTTAAACCTGATAAGCTTCCGATCTCATGAAATTTTGACTTTCGAAATAAGAGGAAAGTAACTGTCTACATTAGATCAGAAAAACAATCCCTGTCTTCATTTTTCACCCCTCGAAACTGGTATGTTCCCGATCTTGATGGAATTCTGCACATATGACCTTCAGATTAGAAGTAAAGTCACTGTCTACATGAGACATGAAAAAACAAGCCTCATCTCCTTTCGGCAACTGTTAAGGCAGAAATGTTTCTGATCTTCATGAGATTTTGCAAAGTTGACCTTCAAAATAAGATGTAAGTCACTGTATACATAAAAATCAAAGAACATACCCATACCTTATTTACCCCCTTAAGCAAGTAGCTTGCGTTTTTGATGAAATTTTGCAAGCTTAACGTTCGTTTCAAAAGGAAACTTACTCTCTACATGAGATACATATGAAAAAAATTACATCTCCCTTTCTCACCCAGTTCACTGTTCCTACGGGTATAGCACAGTGTGAACGGCGAATAATATCTATCTACAGGCTGTCTCATTTTGACATGGAACACCCCTGTAAAATTTGAACTGACTTGCGGATTCTAACTAATTGTTTAGCGAATAAGGCTCCCCCTTCGGACCTATCAAGCACTTTTCAATGACCATATGATTATTAAAGGGCCGGATTAAAGAAAATGTTCACCCAAATTTTCGAGTTGAGGTATAAGCGATGTTTTTATCGGAAATCTGATAACGCGAAGTTGATCAGCGACCTTAAAAACCCCCAGATTCCGAATTTCAAGAAATTATTCTCACAAACTATACTTTTTCGACTAGTTCACAATTGCACAAAGTAATAATTTCGATTTCAGTTCAGCTATTAAGGTAGCTAGGAAAACAAGTGAAATTGGTTGAATGAGGTCTACAGAGCATTAAACCTGATTGGAAATTGTATTATGTTTCTCTTTTCATCATTACTGTACAGTACAAATTTTGCTGGTCTCATGTGGCATAAAATTTGTACTGTACGGCAATACTGGAAAGAGAAACCGGGTACAGTTTCCGATCAGGTTTATTACTATTGTCTTCAATAGACCACAGTTCACCCTTATTACTTGTTTTCATAGCTACCTCAATAGCTAAACTCAAATTGTGAAGTTTTAACTTGTTGCAAATGTGATACAGTTTAAAAAGAATAATTGGGAGGAATAATTCCTTGAAATTTATAATCTAGGGAGTTTCAGGGGCGCTAATCAACGCCGCGCCAGATTTCCCATAAAAATGGTTGATATCTTATCTCGAAAATTAGGATCAAATTTTATTTTGAATCCAGCACTGAAATAATCGTATGATTATTGAAAAGTCTCTAATAAGTACGTCTAGTTGCGACCTACATACAAAAAAAAAACCGATCTAAGTTTCGTCGATCTTAAAGCACAAACAAGTCATCATGAAATACTATATTGACAATAAGGTATTATACTGCAATAATTGTGTATGAGGATAGCAAGAAATTCTTATGAATATCATTTTACATATCACTCTAATTATTGATGTATTTCTTGACACAGATATGAATTATAGGTACATTCTAGGTCACAATAACCCTTCAGTTTAGACAAGTATTCCCTTCTCACGTACGTTTCGGTCTCACGATTATCATCAGATGAAGTTTGAGAAAACTAAGTTAACTACGCATGATTTCCTGAATATAAAGCACTGAGCATCCTTTGTCGCATATAAGCCTCCATGTCACGTAGAAAAAAGACAGAACACGATTAATTGAAAAATATCACCTCAACTTGTAAGTATATGTAAAAAGAAGGAAACCACTATTTAAATATATCCGCAGATTGGAACGAGTCATTTCTTAAAATCGTCTTGAGCAATCACTTTAGTTTTCTCAAACGCCTCCTGATGATGATCGTGAGACCAAAACATACGTAAAGTCAAATAATTGTCTAAACTTAAGTCTTATTGTGACCTAGTTCCCGAAAATTGCCCTATAATAGATAATATGACTGTAATAGATATTTGAGATACTATTCTATGATTTCTGCTAATGAAGGTTTTAATATTCTTTGAATAATACCGTAACCTTTTCACTTGAAGAGGACCAGCTGAAAATTTTAATCGAACCTTGGATTGGCTGTTTTCGCAAATTATTTGTCCTCAAGTCTCTAGCCGTGGAGATAATAAATGCAATGAACGGCAAAATGTCAGCATAACGTTATGATTCTCGAATGCAGAATCTATCTAGAAACTTACATTATTCAAGGAACCTAGGTCGTGATATTTAGTGTTTTTATTCGCCAGTTTGGGTATATAAACACGAGTTTCCGCCATTTTTCATTATCATAATCATCTAGGTAACCAATTCAGTCGAATTTCAGTAATTATCTACATAAATATGTTAAGTGGAATGTGTATCTCCCACATATATCTACCCAATTGTGTGGACCTGAACAGCAAAGGCTTGTGCTGCCATTTATATAAACTGAGGGTCCACACAGTTCAGCATACACTAATAATAAGTACACACCAATAGGCAAATGTCATTATTTCTGTATCGGATGCGCAGTTGTTTCGTGCGTTGAAATAAGTGGGCTGTTGTATCTGAATCCAGGTAAGTAATAATTTTCTTTATTATGTATCAATTTCGTATGTGCGAAAGCAAGAATTCAACAATTTCAAAACGTATTGTCTGATTTTGATATAATGTTTGACTACTACACAGAGAACTTTTAGGCCATCATATTGATGAATTATTATTAATATTGATATGCGAATATCTGGACGCAGGTATACACAAAGTACCATCAAATAAATTAGAGGTAATCAATTAAAATAACAAAGTATTAATGAATTATTTTTTTTTGGGTCATTTTGGTTATGAAAATATGTTTACGTAAGATCCATTATTATTTTTAATCAGTTCCTCGATATATATATCCTCTATATTTAAGGTTATGATGGATTTTTATTATATAATGGTAATCTATTCAATTTTATGAAAAATGATCATATTATTTATTTGTAAATTCTAGAGCACATTAACACATAAGAAAATTATATTTTCGTCTTTATGGAAGTTTCGGTCTCACGACCGTCATCAGAAGACGCATTAAAATAATCAATAATTGGAGCAGAATTTCCCAAAACTGATTATATCAAGCACAAAGCGTCCTTATCGCATCAATTCCAATCAAACATGCCGACGTCGCCGAAACGAACATAAACAAGAGTAACATGTGGTCGCAGTTCCAAATACTCGAGTTTATGTTCGTTTCGGCGACGTCGGCATGTTTGATTGGAATTGATACGATAAGGATGCTTGATACAATCAGTTTTGAGAAATCCTGTTTTAATTAATGATTATTTTGATGCGTCTTCTGATGAAGGTCGAGAGACTGAAACTTACGCAAAGACGAAAATGAGATTCACAGGTGTGTTAATGTGACTTATTTCCCAAGCATTTACAAGTACGTAATTCTAACCTGTGTCAAGAATCTTTATGATCATATTATTGAAATCTTTATAACAGTTTTATATTTATGTTATCTTAATGAACTATAAAAGAGTTCACACTGTGGATATATCATAACACTATTGATGAGAACTAATCGCCCTTATACACTAAAAATACTATCAAATTACTGAGGACCTTTCTGCTACCAAGTAGCCATCATCAGAGTAAACTAAATTATAAATCAAAATGTGCCTGTTTAAATATCATTTGTGGATTATAATGTGAACAATGGGTTTTCGTTTATTAATTCCCATCCCTTCTAAATTACCCAGATATTTGTCTGTACTGTGTTTTCAAAGTAAGAAAACTTCCTTGGGAAATGGTGCGACCTGTATTCAAAATGTATTCAAATTTAGAAAACAAACTATGGAGTTTGTTGAATTATTTGAAGGTAATGGCTCTAATTTTATTAATTGGTGACGTTCCAACCTCTTTCGCTTGGAAATTAAATAACTGATCAAAGATTTTTGCAAACCATTATCCAACGCAATGTGCTGAAGTTTCTCAACTTCGTTGTTATAATTTTGAAGACTCAATGGACTTTTAATAATCTATAAACTGGACTGTTAAACTGAGTTATTTTATATATGAATGGTATAAGCTGAATCTGCCTGAGTATTTGTTTGAGTGGGTTTTTTGTTTATGTCGAAATCCAAGTGATTACCAGCTTTTATAGCGTTACTTTAATAGCATCTTTAGTGGATAAGAGTGATTTTTCTTATCAATAGTGTTTAAATATGTTCTTATTGATGCAATTAATGATACTATTGAATACACACTTTTTTTGCTTCCAAATATGCTCTTTAAAAATTTTTTTTTTTGAAAATAGCTACATTGCGTTAGCAATATAATATCAAAAGCGTTCAATGTGAAGAAACATTACCTATACTAGGAAGTAATGAAGATACCAATCTATTGTTATTCTGATTTTGAATTGAGCAGAATCTTAGAGAAATTTTGACAAGTTTTGATTTGGCAGCGTCTTATTGATTTATCAATTTTTATAGAACTATAGAACCTTGAAGAGAGTGGTAGCGAAACAGATATACAAGATGTTCCTGATTCTTCATGTCCTCATCATATCACTGCAGAAGATGTAAATGATGTTGATACATCACCTAGGTCACATATGATAGAAGCAGGTATAGCCATTGTTCTATAAGAAGAAACTTCTGCACTTTTCTAGTGTTATTTTGCTGAATTATTTTATTTACAGATTCCATTACACATTCTGTAGTTCGTGGAAAATAGAACACAAAGTATGGAAACAAGGAGAGAAGCAGCTTGTTTTAGAATTCTTCAGAGATAATATTAGAAGTGGCAAAATTCCAGGAAAACTGCAAGCTGAAGAGTGCATAAAAAAACAAGCAAATATATTGGGTTATCGATCGTGTAGAAATATAAAATATTATGTATATAACCTTTAAACAGGTGTGAAAAGAAACCCTTAGATAGAGAAAGAAGTGAGATTTGATACATGTGCATACTGTATATTATTCTGAGTAAAATGTTTGTCAAATATGAAGTTTATTTATCATAAGACATTTCTGGAATTAAAAAATCAGAATGTGTTGGATTGATTAGAATATGGAGAACAAAGTTTCGAATTGAAATCATGTGAAATTACTTTACTAAACAAATTTTTAAATTACTGAAAAATTGAAACGGAAAATCTAGGTATATTTGAAATTAGATAGAAAATTTGCCTATCAATTGAAAAGGTTTCAAAATTCAACTTTGAAGATCGCGTTTTTCCTACTATAAAATATGAAATAATTCAATTAAATTGAAAATATTTATTTAAAATTAGTTGAATTTGGTGCAAGAATGAAAATTATAGAATTAAATATAAATAGTGTTCTAGTGAAATGAAATGAGAGCAGAGCGATCCGTCGTTCTGATTTCAGCATTCCTTTTTTTTTGCAGAATTGAGAAGAAATCCTATGAATGAAATCATTTCAACTATAAAATAATCATGACATGATCAACTCAAGTTCTTTTTTATCAAATTAGATAGAAAGTGAGTTATATTTTCGACGCGAAACTATGATCATTCAAGCAAACATGTTTTCTTGGGCCGGTGTTAAAAATACTACACACTGACTTGTGCATATACATTTACGGGGACAGTCAGTAAGTCCACATAATTCAGTTTGGAGAAGCATCTAAACACATAACTGTGCGGACGTCCACAGAGTATCGTTTTCATCAAATCGGATGGAAACAACGAGTGTATAAAAACACTACTTATATCGTTGGAAAGCTTACTTTTCAGTGGTTGGGGTTGTACCCTTAGCTTAAAAGGCCCCCTAAATGTGGTTACCGTGATGCGACCCCACAATCATTCTGGCACGTGTATATGTGTGTGTGTGTGTGTGTGTGTGTGTGTGTGTGTGTGTGTGTGTGTGTGTGTGTGTGTGTGTGTGTGTGTGTGTGTGTGTGTGTGTGTGTGTGTGTGTGTGTGTGTGTGTGTGTGTGTGTGTGTGTGTGTGTGTGTGTGTGTGTGTGTGTGTGTGTGTGTGTGTGTGTGTGTGTGTGTGTGTGTGTGTGTGTGTGTGTGTGTGTGTGTGTGTGTGTGTGTGTGTGTGTGTGTGTGTGTGTGTGTGTGTGTGTGTGTGTGTGTGTGTGTGTGTGTGTGTGTGTGTGTGTGTGTGTGTGTGTGTGTGTGTGTGTGTGTGTGTGTGTGTGTGTGTGTGTGTGTGTGTGTGTGTGTGTGTGTGTGTGTGTGTGTGTGTGTGTGTGTGTGTGTGTGTGTGTGTGTGTGTGTGTGTGTGTGTGTGTGTGTGTGTGTGTGTGTGTGTGTGTGTGTGTGTGTGTGTGTGTGTGTGTGTGTGTGTGTGTGTGTGTGTGTGTGTGTGTGTGTGTGTGTGTGTGTGTGTGTGTGTGTGTGTGTGTGTGTGTGTGTGTGTGTGTGTGTGTGTGTGTGTGTGTGTGTGTGTGTGTGTGTGTGTGTGTGTGTGTGTGTGTGTGTGTGTGTGTGTGTGTGTGTGTGTGTGTGTGTGTGTGTGTGTGTGTGTGTGTGTGTGTGTGTGTGTGTGTGTGTGTGTGTGTGTGTGTGTGTGTGTGTGTGTGTGTGTGTGTGTGTGTGTGTGTGTGTGTGTGTGTGTGTGTGTGTGTGTGTGTGTGTGTGTGTGTGTGTGTGTGTGTGTGTGTGTGTGTGTGTGTGTGTGTGTGTGTGTGTGTGTGTGTGTGTGTGTGTGTGTGTGTGTGTGTGTGTGTGTGTGTGTGTGTGTGTGTGTGTGTGTGTGTGTGTGTGTGTGTGTGTGTGTGTGTGTGTGTGTGTGTGTGTGTGTGTGTGTGTGTGTGTGTGTGTGTGTGTGTGTGTGTGTGTGTGTGTGTGTGTGTGTGTGTGTGTGTGTGTGTGTGTGTGTGTGTGTGTGTGTGTGTGTGTGTGTGTGTGTGTGTGTGTGTGTGTGTGTGTGTGTGTGTGTGTGTGTGTGTGTGTGTGTGTGTGTGTGTGTGTGTGTGTGTGTGTGTGTGTGTGTGTGTGTGTGTGTGTGTGTGTGTGTGTGTGTGTGTGTGTGTGTGTGTGTGTGTGTGTGTGTGTGTGTGTGTGTGTGTGTGTGTGTGTGTGTGTGTGTGTGTGTGTGTGTGTGTGTGTGTGTGTGTGTATGTATGTGTATGTATGTATGTGTGTGTGTGTGTGTGTGTGTGTGTGTGTGTGTGTGTGTGTGTGTGTGTGTGTGTGTGTGTGTGTGTGTGTGTGTGTGTGTGTGTGTGTGTGTGTGTGTGTGTGTGTGTGTGTGTGTGTGTGTGTGTGTGTGTGTGTGTGTGTGTGTGTGTGTGTGTGTGTGTGTGTGTGTGTGTGTGTGTGTGTGTGTGTGTGTGTGTGTGTGTGTGTGTGTGTGTGTGTGTGTGTGTGTGTGTGTGTGTGTGTGTGTGTGTGTGTGTGTGTGTGTGTGTGTGTGTGTGTGTGTGTGTGTGTGTGTGTGTGTGTGTGTGTGTGTGTGTGTGTGTGTGTGTGTGTGTGTGTGTGTGTGTGTGTGTGTGTGTGTGTGTGTGTGTGTGTGTGTGTGTGTGTGTGTGTGTGTGTGTGTGTGTGTGTGTGTGTGTGTGTGTGTGTGTGTGTGTGTGTGTGTGTGTGTGTGTGTGTGTGTGTGTGTGTGTGTGTGTGTGTGTGTGTGTGTGTGTGTGTGTGTGTGTGTGTGTGTGTGTGTGTGTGTGTGTGTGTGTGTGTGTGTGTGTGTGTGTGTGTGTGTGTGTGTGTGTGTGTGTGTGTGTGTGTGTGTGTGTGTGTGTGTGTGTGTGTGTGTGTGTGTGTGTGTGTGTGTGTGTGTGTGTGTGTGTGTGTGTGTGTGTGTGTGTGTGTGTGTGTGTGTGTGTGTGTGTGTGTGTGTGTGTGTGTGTGTGTGTGTGTGTGTGTGTGTGTGTGTGTGTGTGTGTGTGTGTGTGTGTGTGTGTGTGTGTGTGTGTGTGTGTGTGTGTGTGTGTGTGTGTGTGTGTGTGTGTGTGTGTGTGTGTGTGTGTGTGTGTGTGTGTGTGTGTGTGTGTGTGTGTGTGTGTGTGTGTGTGTGTGTGTGTGTGTGTGTGTGTGTGTGTGTGTGTGTGTGTGTGTGTGTGTGTGTGTGTGTGTGTGTGTGTGTGTGTGTGTGTGTGTGTGTGTGTGTGTGTGTGTGTGTGTGTGTGTGTGTGTGTGTGTGTGTGTGTGTGTGTGTGTGTGTGTGTGTGTGTGTGTGTGTGTGTGTGTGTGTGTGTGTGTGTGTGTGTGTGTGTGTGTGTGTGTGTGTGTGTGTGTGTGTGTGTGTGTGTGTGTGTGTGTGTGTGTGTGTGTGTGTGTGTGTGTGTGTGTGTGTGTGTGTGTGTGTGTGTGTGTGTGTGTGTGTGTGTGTGTGTGTGTGTGTGTGTGTGTGTGTGTGTGTGTGTGTGTGTGTGTGTGTGTGTGTGTGTGTGTGTGTGTGTGTGTGTGTGTGTGTGTGTGTGTGTGTGTGTGTGTGTGTGTGTGTGTGTGTGTGTGTGTGTGTGTGTGTGTGTGTGTGTGTGTGTGTGTGTGTGTGTGTGTGTGTGTGTGTGTGTGTGTGTGTGTGTGTGTGTGTGTGTGTGTGTGTGTGTGTGTGTGTGTGTGTGTGTGTGTGTGTGTGTGTGTGTGTGTGTGTGTGTGTGTGTGTGTGTGTGTGTGTGTGTGTGTGTGTGTGTGTGTGTGTGTGTGTGTGTGTGTGTGTGTGTGTGTGTGTGTGTGTGTGTGTGTGTGTGTGTGTGTGTGTGTGTGTGTGTGTGTGTGTGTGTGTGTGTGTGTGTGTGTGTGTGTGTGTGTGTGTGTGTGTGTGTGTGTGTGTGTGTGTGTGTGTGTGTGTGTGTGTGTGTGTGTGTGTGTGTGTGTGTGTGTGTGTGTGTGTGTGTGTGTGTGTGTGTGTGTGTGTGTGTGTGTGTGTGTGTGTGTGTGTGTGTGTGTGTGTGTGTGTGTGTGTGTGTGTGTGTGTGTGTGTGTGTGTGTGTGTGTGTGTGTGTGTGTGTGTGTGTGTGTGTGTGTGTGTGTGTGTGTGTGTGTGTGTGTGTGTGTGTGTGTGTGTGTGTGTGTGTGTGTGTGTGTGTGTGTGTGTGTGTGTGTGTGTGTGTGTGTGTGTGTGTGTGTGTGTGTGTGTGTGTGTGTGTGTGTGTGTGTGTGTGTGTGTGTGTGTGTGTGTGTGTGTGTGTGTGTGTGTGTGTGTGTGTGTGTGTGTGTGTGTGTGTGTGTGTGTGTGTGTGTGTGTGTGTGTGTGTACCACATTTACTAAGGCATCATTGTGCATGCAGAATGGTGAACTGTGGCATCCGCTCACTTTATGGCATCATACACGCGATGCCATAAATTTTTAAGTCGTTTTTTAGCTTCTTCGTCACAATTATAATAGTATAGAATAAATTTTAAATTTTATTTGTGTATGATGCCGAAATGTTGGGTATTTCAGTACTCCCATGTCCGTATTTGTTATGGCATCTTCAGAATCATTGCGTAGTGCTGCCCTCTAAAAACTTAAATCGCTATGGTGATCCAATTCTCTTTTTAAACTGTTTCTCGTGCGATGCCATAAGTACTGAATTGGTGAAAGCAAGTGTAAGCTATTTTGTGAGTGAACTTTGTTATGGCAAATATATCATCGAATATATTATTTCATCCAGTTGAGTTTGTATCCTATGAATATCCATCTAGACCATGTGTAATTTTGTACCTAAATCAATGAATAGGTAATACATAAGAAACTAATTTTTGAGCGGCATTTTCGATCTCTCGCTTTCAGTTTCATGGGTATGAAGTGCTATGACCTTCAAACTGGATATGAAAATCACTCGTGGAATTCAGAATTGTAATTCCCACAAATTCAACTCATAGAGGTTCATGACATCGATTTTTGATGGATGAAATAACATAAATTATTCAAGCAGTAGGTGCTCACTCTTATTTTAAAAACTGCATCGTTAATAAAACTGTAAAGAGGACAAGCCCAGGGTTAAAAATGAAATGGGGATAGGTAATTCCAGATTATTGTATGTAATGTAAAAAGTGCATGAATGATTATAAAAATAGAAGGAATTACGACAGCTTGGATAGTAGACTTCCGCGGATAGCTAATCTTGAAAAATCTCGGCTTCCGGATAGATTCCGCGTCACAATAGCTCGACTTGATGCCGACGTTTCGCCAAACATTACAGGTGTCATCTTCAGGACAGGCTTGAGGCTTGAACTGAATTTGGGTCTACTGACTTCTTAGTCGTATTTATTGTAGGAAAAATCCTTTACGCTACACAGTTCATTGCCTTTATTGCGGTGGTTACCTCCGTTCCCATTCCAGACAACCTTGCCATAATTTCTCATCTGTCACCTGTCAAAAACATTTCAATGTATTCGCTATAGTCAATTGATATTTGTCTATCGTCCAGATATTTTCTGTACGATGGCAAGTTTCACGAGCAGTCTCCGGGAGCTGCCATGAGTTCCTCATTGTAATCATAGCTAATATCTTTATATAAGTTTTTGAACAAGATGTCATTGACTCATCTGTTCTCAAGTCGAAATGTTGGTTTAGATATGTCGACGACACTTTGTTATTTGGCAACATGGTCGTGAAAAGCTTATTCCCATCCTCAATCATTCAAATTCATTACATCCCAATATCTTTCCCACTATGGAAGTCGAATCGCAAGGTTTACTCCTGTTCCTAGATGTATTGGTTAGTCGATTGAGTGACGTTACGTAAGGACATTATGTGTATCGAAACTCCATTCACACCGATAGATACCTCAACGGTCTTTCCCACCACCACCCTGGCCGAAAGCAATCTGTCATAAACTCCTTGGTCCACAGACTTGTCAACTTATCTCAACCTCAATCCTTAAAATCAGAATTGAAACATCTTTCATCTGCCTTATTATCAAACAATTTCTCACCTCACAACATCCAGAAACCCATAAAGAAATACACACCTCCTAAAATTTCAAATTGACCTGAATCCCCCCCCCCCCGCCTACTTCAACCACTGCCTATCTTCAATATATTGAAAATATAGCAGATCGAATTTTCAATATCCTTAAAAAACATGATATTTTTACCCGGTTATCCACACTTCCAAAACTATCTCAGTTTCACAAACCTATCGAAGATTCTCTTCCTCCTCTTCACTTAGAAGATGTTAAGGGCATTCCCTGTTCTTGCGGTAAGGTCTACATTGATGAAACAGGTCGAAAAGCTGCTACCCGTATGAAAATAACATTAGCGCTGTACAAGGCTTCATGATACCAGTAGATCTGCACTTGCGGAACACAAGTATGACACTAATCAGCAAATCCTTTTCAAAAATACTAAAATCCTAGCTCAAGCTCCAAACTCCTATTAGCGAAAAATCCTTGACGCTATAGAAATCCTGAAACATCCAAATAATCTGAACCCTGACTCAGGATATTACCTTTCCAACATTTGAAAACCCATCCTCGAAAGTTTCACTTCGTACATAATCACACAACGCAGGGTCAGGTGCCGGAACGGTGTTAATTACCGGAATAAAGGCAGTGAACTGTGTAGCGGGAAGGATTTCTCCTACAATAAATATGGCTACAGAAACAAGTAGATCCAGTTTCAGTTCAAGCCTTAAGCTTACCCTGAAGAAGCCACCTGTAATAGCTGGTGAAAGGTCGGATTCAAGTCGATCTATTGTGACGCGGAATCCATCCGCAGACCATGATATTCCAAAATCACGACAAGTTCTACCAGACAGCTGCATCTTCAAGTCAACAAAGGCACTTGAACGTATTATTAGCTACCTATATATAGATGAATATATAATGATGACCAAGGGGCTGACTCAATGATTTTGAACAGAATCATCCACAACTAACTTACGAATTACAAGAATACCGATTATTTACCCTGAGGTATTAAAATGTATTAATTGATTCGAGAAAAGTCTTTTGAATGAGAAGAGATTAAGAAGAGGAGAGGATTAAAAATATATATGTCTACTGTACTTATATTTATTGAATTGTGAGTGTTCTAAATTATCTAGACGTCTACCTTTTTTTACCGCTTGTTAAGCTTTAAAATTTTGATCAAATTGGGGGCTTGTCTTTGTTTGGCATAATGGGACTCTTGTTCATCATTTATATAACTTCTGAATTGTTCACTCACTATGCAAGCTAGCTGTAAACAATCTGAAATACCAATCAGTAAGTCAGACCCTCCTTATATTATATATAGCCACTAACACCTTCTTAAGTTCAAGTACCATTATTCACCTGAAGAAGTCACTGCGTGGTGAAACATGACGTGATTTGTTTTATTCTTATAATAAAAGTTCGTTTTGTGATTTTTCCGAAGTGTCTATTCAGTGTAGTTGCGCATTTGTATTTATTGATTACCTAAAGTTCGGTGTTGTGTCATATGAAAATATTGATAAGAAATAATCACCCTCATCCACTGAAATACTATTAAAGTACTGAGGTCATTTCGGCTACCAAGTAGCCATCATCAGAGAAAACTAAATTATATATCAAAATGTATCTGTTTAAATACTATTTGGTGATGATAATGTACCCTCAACTGGAGATAAATCGGAATTCAATGAATTGCTTTTTCGTTTATACATTTCCATCCATTCTAAATTACCTAGATATTCCTGTCTATCCTGTGTTTTAAAAAGTGATGAAGTTTCTTGAGAAATGTTGTTACCTGTTTTCAACATATGTTCGGTTATCGCAGATTTTACACCATTATTTTTCTATATATAGGCGAAAGGTTCCTTATACCGAGTTAGAATATTCCTCTTAGCATTTAGAACACGAGTCACAATCCAAATACTTCAATAAAATTCGAAAGTTTCACTTATCATCCTTCAGTAATTAATAAATTCCATAGCTTGTTTTCTAAATTTGCAATACAATCAGTTTATAAATGTGAGAATGAGCTCAAACACCATTTTGGTAAAGTTTCCGATTTCAACAAATCCGGAATTTACAAAATCAATTGTGAGTCGTTTTGAAAATGCTATGTGGGTCAAACTAGAAGGAACATTTCAACTCGTTATAAGGAAGATATTGCCCATATGAAGAAATTTTATGGTGAAAAATCAGTAGTAGCCGAATACATTTTGAATACAGGTGACACAATTTCTCAGGCAAGCTTATCACTTTTAGAACATAGTACAGACAAATATCTATGTTATTTAGAAGGGATGGAAATATATAAACGAAAAAGCAATTTATTAAATTCCTATTCATTTCCAGCTGAGGGGAACCCATTGTTCACATTATTATCCCCAAATAGTATTTAAGCAGGCAAATTTTGATTTATAATTTAGTTCACTCTGATGATGGCTACTTGGTAGCCGAAAGGTATTTTGATAGTATTTTTAGTGGATAAGGGTGATTATTTCTATTCAAGAGTGTTATAATATATCCACACTGTGAACTCTTCTATAGTTTATCATATAAAAATATTATGACAGCCTGCTGCTGATAAGACACTGTTTCATAAAACTATGAGGAAGCTAAATATAAAAACGAAAACATGGTGTTTTCGATTATCAACACAAATATTCCAACAAATCAAAAATGTGTATCTTAGCATGAGTGAAATAATCAGTGTTATTGCTTGCTCACATACAAAGGATTAGAAAGTGTACAAAATTTTCGTAAGCGAATATTCTTTCAGTTGCATTATTGCACGTTTCAAGACCTAAATTCCCTGTTTAAATTTTCAATTAATAAAATTTGAAGAATTTAAGCAAATGATTGAAAATTTGTACAGCAACAATTTTAACACAAATTTACACTAACGATATGTCTATTATTCTTTGATTTCGCTTAAAGACAACAATAACAGAATCAAAGTTCAAAATTCACCTGACAAAAGAAATTAAAATATAGACTAAGAGAAAACAACATGCACACATATTTGTTGTTGGTATATTCAATTCCAATTTCAAAAAAAAAATTATGCATTCCTTACCTAAGCCTAATATCGAATTAGAAATACATGTTTTCAAAATGTCATTGTTCTCCCGAACTAATGCGTTATTATAACGGAAGAAGATTGCTCAGATTAAGAAAAATCCGGAATCTGTAAAATAATTCGAATTAGGCCACTGTCAGAAAAGTAGATAAATTGCAAAAAAACAAGATTTTATTGGAGAAATCACTGGCCTAGAAATTAAGAAAATAAAAAAGGATTTCCACACACTTTCTCTCGCCTTATGTGTAGTTTCCCCAAAAATTGGAAAAAAACTACACAATCTATTTTAGAAAATATTAAAAAGGATTATTCTATACTCTCTCTCTCTCTAAGATTTTGTAACACTGGATAACTTGTCTCAAATCATCTTGCTTATTGAAAACTCCTCTATTTAATACATTTTAGTCACATCTACCCATCAATCAAAGTTCGCAGAAGATACTGGAATTACTTAAAGTTCCAAAGGATAAGACAAAAGGCCATTCAAATTTTATAAAATGGTCTATCTTAGAGAAGTGAGGGCAAATTAACGTGAAGAATATTGGAAATATAGAAGACACCAATCAAATAGTTGATGAAAGTGAGAAATCCTCAAATGAAAGAAAACGTGTTAATATAGAAATATGGTTGCAAGATGTTAATGAGTATTTTCTTTTAGATAAAAATGTATTTATCGTTTTGAATAATATGTCCGTGAATAAAGAAGTTCATAGACAAGCTCATTGTACCACAAATGAAGAAATCTACGATTTGGGATCAGAAGCTCTGACCTTTACTGCTCTTCCTGAAGGAAATAACGTTTTCGACAACCTAAATATTTAAACAAAATCCACAGATAGAAAAAAAATCTGTTCAACTTTTATAGGAATACTGCGTTAAAATCCAAGGCCGATAATAATACCATCGTAAATAACGAATTTGGGACTGTTGTGACTATCGAGCAGTCTGCACTCGATTCAGATTATAACCTAAACTACATTACTACCACTTACTTGTGATCCTTCTGAATATATAGAACCAGAAAATAATTCAACTGTACAAATTCTTAAGCAGCCTCAATCCCAAATCAATCCAGACTCAATGGTACCAAGCAAAATTAATACCGCCTAAGGTCAAGATAATAAAATAAAAAATTGTGGCATCTCAACGTTCTGAATCTGGTAGTAAGTTTGAACCTTCTACCACATATATATCAGACACATACTCTGATAGCAACTTCCATTCCTTCTCATCTGTTGAAAGAAGACAATTTCAAAAAAAGAGACAAAATGAAGAAGTGAAAAACCAGCAACTACTCGAAATAAGTGAAAAAGATGGCATTAATAAGATCTATTCAAACAGTATTCATTCTACTGGATACACACAGATGACAGATAAAAGTGTACCGGATAAGCAAGATTTTATTGAAAAAATGCTAAGAAAAAATAAAAAAAGCGGAAAAGGAATAAGAGATACGCTCATTGTTGACTTTTTTGCAACAATATAATGATAAATATAGCTCGTCATTATGAGTTAATGCCCAACAATGGAACACAGGCTGCTGAAAATGCCCAAAGGTTCAAAAAAGCGTCGGGAAACTTTTGAGGAATCAACCAGAACTGCAGACTTTTATCCCAAATGTCAAGTTATAAGCCAAAAGGATGGAGAACTGATTCTAGTAGGGGATCTTTCTGAAAAAAAAAAGAATATTTCAAATTACTCGAGCTATGGACCATGTCCACATTGCCTAGGTTCCATGATGAGGAAACGACTTTGGCATCATATTAAATATAATTGCAGATCAGCAACGCGAATTATATCCGAAAAACAAAAGCGAAATAAAATTTCGGAAAGTAATGCTCTTCTAGTAGGATTAACATTGACTGAATTTTCTCAAGAATATCAAGACAAAAATTTTTACAAAATTCAAAAATTATGAGGTATCAGAAGTTTTGAAAAATGACCGACGATTTTAAAATCGACATACCAAAGAAATTAAAAAATACAATCAAGTAAAACTAGTAACACAAATGAACAAATGATGAGTATAAAACGATAACCAGTAAAATTCAAAAGACACCATGAACGTCAGATGAAATCAAATGCGATCTTACCTTTCTCAAATTTGACATGAAGAAAGAATTTCCACCAGGTAAACAAAAATGTTCGAAATGTTTGGAAATGTATGAATTGCTACGACGAAGGGAATGAACGGACAAAAAAATGTGTTTTTGTTATAGTTTTTCAGGTACTAACTTGAAAAACTATTATGGTCGAAATTGACGGTTCATAATAGAAGAGTAAGAAATTACATTCACCATTTTCAAACAAATATTCCTTCGATTTTTTTCGTTATAATATACTTACTTTATATAATACTAATAAGTTAGAATTGTGACATGTATTATGAAATAATTTAGTTTCTACTATCACCCTTTTTTCACTTTATCTATAGGTAATCATCTGAAGCACTTTTCGTCTGCGATGAACCCATTACCAAAGGCGAAATGAAAATTGAACTCAAAGATAAGACTCATGGGTCAAACTAGAGAAAGGGTAATTAGAACCAATATTAGAGCAGTTAATATGCTGTTTCTAACAAGTAAAAGTATAACAGATACTTCTTGGTCAAAAACTAACATCGAGTATTCCAGTACAAATGATTACTTATAGATGAGTGTTACTTAGACCTTGAATGAATTGAATTATCTCTAAGAAAGGATTATTTTCAATGGGAGATGAATCAAATACCAATGAATAATCCTAAGGTTAGTTGCTGTATTTTGAGAGAGGGAAAGTCTTGAATTACAACGAGGAAGCTCATTTAGCAATAGAAAGTTTTAAACGAAGAGGTCATTCATTAAATTTTGATGTATTTACGAATTAAAATAATCTGTGATTCAAGTACTTCAATAAACCACTAGGAATACGTATTTATAAGTGATTATTTGCTAACAAACTAGGATTAATAATGATAATCTGGAATACTTGATGTTTATTGCCAACCATGAAGTACCTGTAAAACTTTTAGTTTTTAGAAACAACATAATAATGATTTAATATTTCCCTACTTTGACCTAGTTTTAGTATTATTTTGATTTGTGTAATCTTATCTTCAAATTCCATTCACATTTGTCTTTGTAATGACGGCATCGCAGTCGGAAAGAGTTTTAGATATTTAATTATAATTTAAGTGAAGAAACGGTTATAGTGTACAGATGATTATATATTTTATATAGGGTATATAATGTTAAAAATTTGTTTTACTTATTACAGAATTCAAAACACATATATTCACTACAATAGCACTTATGGCATCATACACCATCAACCAGTCTAGAACGGGTACTTCTGGCATCATACACAATGAAACGTGTAACCAAATATACTTATAGCATCATGCACTAAATTTACAATGGATTTACTATCTTGGTGGCATCTGATGCCATTATCGACTATATTTCACCTCTGTTTTTCCCTTAC
>OY294067.1:139400845-139418345 GCA_958510875.1 Endomychus coccineus | reverse complement strand
GTGTGTGTGTGTGTGTATGTATGTACCACATTTACTAAGGCATCATTGTTCATGCAGAATGGTGAACTGTGGCATCCGCTCACTTTATGGCATCATACCCGCGATGCCATAAATTTTTAAGTCGTTTTTTAGCTTCTTCGTCACAATTATAATAGTATAGAATAAATTTTAAATTTTATTTGTGTATGATGCCGAAATGTTGGGTATTTCAGTACTCCCATGTCCGTATTTGTTATGGCATCTTCAGAATCATTGCGTAGTGCTGCCCTCTAAAAACTTAAATCGCTATGGTGATCCAATTCTCTTTTTAAACTGTTTCTCGTGCGATGCCATAAGTACTGAATTGGTGAAAGCAAGTGTAAGCTATTTTGTGAGTGAACTTTGTTATGGCAAATATATCATCGAATATATTATTTCATCCAGTTGAGTTTGTATCCTATGAATATCCATCTAGACCATGTGTAATTTTGTACCTAAATCAATGAATAGGTAATACATAAGAAACTAATTTTTGAGCGGCATTTTCGATCTCTCGCTTTCAGTTTCATGGGTATGAAGTGCTATGACCTTCAAACTGGATATGAAAATCACTCGTGGAATTCAGAATTGTAATTCCCACAAATTCAACTCATAGAGGTTCATGACATCGATTTTTGATGGATGAAATAACATAAATTATTCAAGCAGTAGGTGCTCACTCTTATTTTAAAAACTGCATCGTTAATAAAACTGTAAAGAGGACAAGCCCAGGGTTAAAAATGAAATGGGGATAGGTAATTCCAGATTATTGTATGTAATGTAAAAAGTGCATGAATGATTATAAAAATAGAAGGAATTACGACAGCTTGGATAGTAGACTTCCGCGGATAGCTAATCTTGAAAAATCTCGGCTTCCGGATAGATTCCGCGTCACAATAGCTCGACTTGATGCCGACGTTTCGCCAAACATTACAGGTGTCATCTTCAGGACAGGCTTGAGGCTTGAACTGAATTTGGGTCTACTGACTTCTTAGTCGTATTTATTGTAGGAAAAATCCTTTACGCTACACAGTTCATTGCCTTTATTGCGGTGGTTACCTCCGTTCCCATTCCAGACAACCTTGCCATAATTTCTCATCTGTCACCTGTCAAAAACATTTCAATGTATTCGCTATAGTCAATTGATATTTGTCTATCGTCCAGATATTTTCTGTACGATGGCAAGTTTCACGAGCAGTCTCCGGGAGCTGCCATGAGTTCCTCATTGTAATCATAGCTAATATCTTTATATAAGTTTTTGAACAAGATGTCATTGACTCATCTGTTCTCAAGTCGAAATGTTGGTTTAGATATGTCGACGACACTTTGTTATTTGGCAACATGGTCGTGAAAAGCTTATTCCCATCCTCAATCATTCAAATTCATTACATCCCAATATCTTTCCCACTATGGAAGTCGAATCGCAAGGTTTACTCCTGTTCCTAGATGTATTGGTTAGTCGATTGAGTGACGTTACGTAAGGACATTATGTGTATCGAAACTCCATTCACACCGATAGATACCTCAACGGTCTTTCCCACCACCACCCTGGCCGAAAGCAATCTGTCATAAACTCCTTGGTCCACAGACTTGTCAACTTATCTCAACCTCAATCCTTAAAATCAGAATTGAAACATCTTTCATCTGCCTTATTATCAAACAATTTCTCACCTCACAACATCCAGAAACCCATAAAGAAATACACACCTCCTAAAATTTCAAATTGACCTGAATCCCCCCCCCCCCCGCCTACTTCAACCACTGCCTATCTTCAATATATTGAAAATATAGCAGATCGAATTTTCAATATCCTTAAAAAACATGATATTTTTACCCGGTTATCCACACTTCCAAAACTATCTCAGTTTCACAAACCTATCGAAGATTCTCTTCCTCCTCTTCACTTAGAAGATGTTAAGGGCATTCCCTGTTCTTGCGGTAAGGTCTACATTGATGAAACAGGTCGAAAAGCTGCTACCCGTATGAAAATAACATTAGCGCTGTACAAGGCTTCATGATACCAGTAGATCTGCACTTGCGGAACACAAGTATGACACTAATCAGCAAATCCTTTTCAAAAATACTAAAATCCTAGCTCAAGCTCCAAACTCCTATTAGCGAAAAATCCTTGACGCTATAGAAATCCTGAAACATCCAAATAATCTGAACCCTGACTCAGGATATTACCTTTCCAACATTTGAAAACCCATCCTCGAAAGTTTCACTTCGTACATAATCACACAACGCAGGGTCAGGTGCCGGAACGGTGTTAATTACCGGAATAAAGGCAGTGAACTGTGTAGCGGGAAGGATTTCTCCTACAATAAATACGGCTACAGAAACAAGTAGATCCAGTTTCAGTTCAAGCCTTAAGCTTACCCTGAAGAAGCCACCTGTAATAGCTGGTGAAAGGTCGGATTCAAGTCGATCTATTGTGACGCGGAATCCATCCGCAGACCATGATATTCCAAAATCACGACAAGTTCTACCAGACAGCTGCATCTTCAAGTCAACAAAGGCACTTGAACGTATTATTAGCTACCTATATATAGATGAATATATAATGATGACCAAGGGGCTGACTCAATGATTTTGAACAGAATCATCCACAACTAACTTACGAATTACAAGAATACCGATTATTTACCCTGAGGTATTAAAATGTATTAATTGATTCGAGAAAAGTCTTTTGAATGAGAAGAGATTAAGAAGAGGAGAGGATTAAAAATATATATGTCTACTGTACTTATATTTATTGAATTGTGAGTGTTCTAAATTATCTAGACGTCTACCTTTTTTTACCGCTTGTTAAGCTTTAAAATTTTGATCAAATTGGGGGCTTGTCTTTGTTTGGCATAATGGGACTCTTGTTCATCATTTATATAACTTCTGAATTGTTCACTCACTATGCAAGCTAGCTGTAAACAATCTGAAATACCAATCAGTAAGTCAGACCCTCCTTATATTATATATAGCCACTAACACCTTCTTAAGTTCAAGTACCATTATTCACCTGAAGAAGTCACTGCGTGGTGAAACATGACGTGATTTGTTTTATTCTTATAATAAAAGTTCGTTTTGTGATTTTTCCGAAGTGTCTATTCAGTGTAGTTGCGCATTTGTATTTATTGATTACCTAAAGTTCGGTGTTGTGTCATATGAAAATATTGATAAGAAATAATCACCCTCATCCACTGAAATACTATTAAAGTACTGAGGTCATTTCGGCTACCAAGTAGCCATCATCAGAGAAAACTAAATTATATATCAAAATGTATCTGTTTAAATACTATTTGGTGATGATAATGTACCCTCAACTGGAGATAAATCGGAATTCAATGAATTGCTTTTTCGTTTATACATTTCCATCCATTCTAAATTACCTAGATATTCCTGTCTATCCTGTGTTTTAAAAAGTGATGAAGTTTCTTGAGAAATGTTGTTACCTGTTTTCAACATATGTTCGGTTATCGCAGATTTTACACCATTATTTTTCTATATATAGGCGAAAGGTTCCTTATACCGAGTTAGAATATTCCTCTTAGCATTTAGAACACGAGTCACAATCCAAATACTTCAATAAAATTCGAAAGTTTCACTTATCATCCTTCAGTAATTAATAAATTCCATAGCTTGTTTTCTAAATTTGCAATACAATCAGTTTATAAATGTGAGAATGAGCTTAAACACCATTTTGGTAAAGTTTCCGATTTCAACAAATCCGGAATTTACAAAATCAATTGTGAGTCGTTTTGAAAATGCTATGTGGGTCAAACTAGAAGGAACATTTCAACTCGTTATAAGGAAGATATTGCCCATATGAAGAAATTTTATGGTGAAAAATCAGTAGTAGCCGAATACATTTTGAATACAGGTGACACAATTTCTCAGGCAAGCTTATCACTTTTAGAACATAGTACAGACAAATATCTATGTTATTTAGAAGGGATGGAAATATATAAACGAAAAAGCAATTTATTAAATTCCTATTCATTTCCAGCTGAGGGGAACCCATTGTTCACATTATTATCCCCAAATAGTATTTAAGCAGGCAAATTTTGATTTATAATTTAGTTCACTCTGATGATGGCTACTTGGTAGCCGAAAGGTATTTTGATAGTATTTTTAGTGGATAAGGGTGATTATTTCTATTCAAGAGTGTTATAATATATCCACACTGTGAACTCTTCTATAGTTTATCATATAAAAATATTATGACAGCCTGCTGCTGATAAGACACTGTTTCATAAAACTATGAGGAAGCTAAATATAAAAACGAAAACATGGTGTTTTCGATTATCAACACAAATATTCCAACAAATCAAAAATGTGTATCTTAGCATGAGTGAAATAATCAGTGTTATTGCTTGCTCACATACAAAGGATTAGAAAGTGTACAAAATTTTCGTAAGCGAATATTCTTTCAGTTGCATTATTGCACGTTTCAAGACCTAAATTCCCTGTTTAAATTTTCAATTAATAAAATTTGAAGAATTTAAGCAAATGATTGAAAATTTGTACAGCAACAATTTTAACACAAATTTACACTAACGATATGTCTATTATTCTTTGATTTCGCTTAAAGACAACAATAACAGAATCAAAGTTCAAAATTCACCTGACAAAAGAAATTAAAATATAGACTAAGAGAAAACAACATGCACACATATTTGTTGTTGGTATATTCAATTCCAATTTCAAAAAAAAAATTATGCATTCCTTACCTAAGCCTAATATCGAATTAGAAATACATGTTTTCAAAATGTCATTGTTCTCCCGAACTAATGCGTTATTATAAAGGAAGAAGATTGCTCAGATTAAGAAAAATCCGGAATCTGTAAAATAATTCGAATTAGGCCACTGTCAGAAAAGTAGATAAATTGCAAAAAAACAAGATTTTATTGGAGAAATCACTGGCCTAGAAATTAAGAAAATAAAAAAGGATTTCCACACACTTTCTCTCGCCTTATGTGTAGTTTCCCCAAAAATTGGAAAAAAACTACACAATCTATTTTAGAAAATATTAAAAAGGATTATTCTATACTCTCTCTCTCTCTAAGATTTTGTAACACTGGATAACTTGTCTCAAATCATCTTGCTTATTGAAAACTCCTCTATTTAATACATTTTAGTCACATCTACCCATCAATCAAAGTTCGCAGAAGATACTGGAATTACTTAAAGTTCCAAAGGATAAGACAAAAGGCCATTCAAATTTTATAAAATGGTCTATCTTAGAGAAGTGAGGGCAAATTAACGTGAAGAATATTGGAAATATAGAAGACACCAATCAAATAGTTGATGAAAGTGAGAAATCCTCAGATGAAAGAAAACGTGTTAATATAGAAATATGGTTGCAAGATGTTAATGAGTATTTTCTTTTAGATAAAAATGTATTTATCGTTTTGAATAATATGTCCGTGAATAAAGAAGTTCATAGACAAGCTCATTGTACCACAAATGAAGAAATCTACGATTTGGGATCAGAAGCTCTGACCTTTACTGCTCTTCCTGAAGGAAATAACGTTTTCGACAACCTAAATATTTAAACAAAATCCACAGATAGAAAAAAAATCTGTTCAACTTTTATAGGAATACTGCGTTAAAATCCACTACCTCAGGCCGATAATAATACCATCGTAAATAACGAATTTGGGACTGTTGTGACTATCGAGCAGTCTGCACTCGATTCAGATTATAACCTAACTACATTACTACCACTTACTTGTGATCCTTCTGAATATATAGAACCAGAAAATAATTCAACTGTACAAATTCTTAAGCAGCCTCAATCCCAAATCAATCCAGACTCAATGGTACCAAGCAAAATTAATACCGCCTAAGGTCAAGATAATAAAATAAAAAATTGTGCATCTCAACGTTCTGAATCTGGTAGTAAGTTTGAACCTTCTACCACATATATATCAGACACATACTCTGATAGCAACTTCCATTCCTTCTCATCTGTTGAAAGAAGACAATTTCAAAAAAAGAGACAAAATGAAGAAGTGAAAAACCAGCAACTACTCGAAATAAGTGAAAAAGATGGCATTAATAAGATCTATTCAAACAGTATTCATTCTACTGGATACACACAGATGACAGATAAAAGTGTACCGGATAAGCAAGATTTTATTGAAAAATGCTAAGAAAAAATAAAAAAAGCGGGAAAAGGAATAAGAGATACGGCTCATTGTTGACTTTTTTGCAACAATATAATGATAAATATAGCTCGTCATTATGAGTTAATGCCCAACAATGGAACACAGGCTGCTGAAAATGCCCAAAGGTTCAAAAAAGCGTCGGGAAACTTTTGAGGAATCAACCAGAACTGCAGACTTTTATCCCAAATGTCAAGTTATAAGCCAAAAGGATGGAGAACTGATTCTAGTAGGGGATCTTTCTGAAAAAAAAAAGAATATTTCAAATTACTCGAGCTATGGACCATGTCCACATTGCCTAGGTTCCATGATAAGGAAACGACTTTGGCATCATATTAAATATAATTGCAGATCAGCAACGCGAATTATATCCGAAAAACAAAAGCGAAATAAAATTTCGGAAAGTAATGCTCTTCTAGTAGGTCTTCTAGTAGGATTAACATTGACTGAATTTTCTCAAGAATATCAAGACAAAAATTTTTACAAAATTCAAAAATTATGAGGTATCAGAAGTTTTGAAAAATGACCGACGATTTTAAAATCGACATACCAAAGAAATTAAAAAATACAATCAAGTAAAACTAGTAACACAAATGAACAAATGATGAGTATAAAACGATAACCAGTAAAAATTCAAAAGACACCATGAACGTCAGATGAAATCAAATGCGATCTTACCTTTCTCAAATTTGACATGAAGAAAGAATTTCCACCAGGTAAACAAAAATGTTCGAAATGTTTGGAAATGTATGAATTGCTACGACGAAGGGAATGAACGGACAAAAAAATGTGTTTTGTTATAGTTTTTCAGGTACTAACTTGAAAAACTATTATGGTCGAAATTGACGGTTCATAATAGAAGAGTAAGAAATTACATTCACCATTTTCAAACAAATATTCCTTCGATTTTTTTCGTTATAATATACTTACTTTATATAATACTAATAAGTTAGAATTGTGACATGTATTATGAAATAATTTAGTTTCTACTATCACCCTTTTTTCACTTTATCTATAGGTAATCATCTGAAGCACTTTTCGTCTGCGATGAACCCATTACCAAAGGCGAAATGAAAATTGAACTCAAAGATAAGACTCATGGGTCAAACTAGAGAAAGGGTAATTAGAACCAATATTAGAGCAGTTAATATGCTGTTTCTAACAAGTAAAAGTATAACAGATACTTCTTGGTCAAAAACTAACATCGAGTATTCCAGTACAAATGATTACTTATAGATGAGTGTTACTTAGACCTTGAATGAATTGAATTATCTCTAAGAAAGGATTATTTTCAATGGGAGATGAATCAAATACCAATGAATAATCCCTAAAGTTAGTTGCTGTATTTTGAGAGAGGGAAAGTCTTGAATTACAACGAGGAAGCTCATTTAGCAATAGAAAGTTTTAAACGAAGAGGTCATTCATTAAATTTTGATGTATTTACGAATTAAAATAATCTGTGATTCAAGTACTTCAATAAACCACTAGGAATACGTATTTATAAGTGATTATTTGCTAACAAACTAGGATTAATAATGATAATCTGGAATACTTGATGTTTATTGCCAACCATGAAGTACCTGTAAAACTTTTAGTTTTTAGAAACAACATAATAATGATTTAATATTTCCCTACTTTGACCTAGTTTTAGTATTATTTTGATTTGTGTAATCTTATCTTCAAATTCCATTCACATTTGTCTTTGTAATGACGGCATCGCAGTCGGAAAGAGTTTTAGATATTTAATTATAATTTAAGTGAAGAAACGGTTATAGTGTACAGATGATTATATATTTTATATAGGGTATATAATGTTAAAAATTTGTTTTACTTATTACAGAATTCAAAACACATATATTCACTACAATAGCACTTATGGCATCATACACTATCAACCAGTCTAGAACGGGTACTTCTGGCATCATACACAATGAAACGTGTAACCAAATATACTTATAGCATCATGCACTAAATTTACAATGGATTTACTATCTTGTGGCATCTGATGCCATTATCGACTATATTTCACCTCTGTTTTTCCCTTACTATGGAGTGTATCACTAAGCCGCCAATACAAGGCTGAAGGGATACTTTCAAGCTTCATTCTATGACCCGTACATTCGATGATGCCACTTTGTGGTCTAATGCACAGATGCCATTATAAATACCAAACCATGTATGTGTGTGTGTGTGTGTGTGTGTGTGTGTGTGTGTGTGTGTGTGTGTGTGTGTGTGTGTGTGTGTGTGTGTGTGTGTGTGTGTGTGTGTGTGTGTGTGTGTGTGTGTGTGTGTGTGTGTGTGTGTGTGTGTGTGTGTGTGTGTGTGTGTGTGTGTGTGTGTGTGTGTGTGTGTGTGTGTGTGTGTGTGTGTGTGTGTGTGTGTGTGTGTGTGTGTGTGTGTGTGTGTGTGTGTGTGTGTGTGTGTGTGTGTGTGTGTGTGTGTGTGTGTGTGTGTGTGTGTGTGTGTGTGTGTGTGTGTGTGTGTGTGTGTGTGTGTGTGTGTGTGTGTGTGTGTGTGTGTGTGTGTGTGTGTGTGTGTGTGTGTGTGTGTGTGTGTGTGTGTGTGTGTGTGTGTGTGTGTGTGTGTGTGTGTGTGTGTGTGTGTGTGTGTGTGTGTGTGTGTGTGTGTGTGTGTGTGTGTGTGTGTGTGTGTGTGTGTGTGTGTGTGTGTGTGTGTGTGTGTGTGTGTGTGTGTGTGTGTGTGTGTGTGTGTGTGTGTGTGTGTGTGTGTGTGTGTGTGTGTGTGTGTGTGTGTGTGTGTGTGTGTGTGTGTGTGTGTGTGTGTGTGTGTGTGTGTGTGTGTGTGTGTGTGTGTGTGTGTGTGTGTGTGTGTGTGTGTGTGTGTGTGTGTGTGTGTGTGTGTGTGTGTGTGTGTGTGTGTGTGTGTGTGTGTGTGTGTGTGTGTGTGTGTGTGTGTGTGTGTGTGTGTGTGTGTGTGTGTGTGTGTGTGTGTGTGTGTGTGTGTGTGTGTGTGTGTGTGTGTGTGTGTGTGTGTGTGTGTGTGTGTGTGTGTGTGTGTGTGTGTGTGTGTGTGTGTGTGTGTGTGTGTGTGTGTGTGTGTGTGTGTGTGTGTGTGTGTGTGTGTGTGTGTGTGTGTGTGTGTGTGTGTGTGTGTGTGTGTGTGTGTGTGTGTGTGTGTGTGTGTGTGTGTGTGTGTGTGTGTGTGTGTGTGTGTGTGTGTGTGTGTGTGTGTGTGTGTGTGTGTGTGTGTGTGTGTGTGTGTGTGTGTGTGTGTGTGTGTGTGTGTGTGTGTGTGTGTGTGTGTGTGTGTGTGTGTGTGTGTGTGTGTGTGTGTGTGTGTGTGTGTGTGTGTGTGTGTGTGTGTGTGTGTGTGTGTGTGTGTGTGTGTGTGTGTGTGTGTGTGTGTGTGTGTGTGTGTGTGTGTGTGTGTGTGTGTGTGTGTGTGTGTGTGTGTGTGTGTGTGTGTGTGTGTGTGTGTGTGTGTGTGTGTGTGTGTGTGTGTGTGTGTGTGTGTGTGTGTGTGTGTGTGTGTGTGTGTGTGTGTGTGTGTGTGTGTGTGTGTGTGTGTGTGTGTGTGTGTGTGTGTGTGTGTGTGTGTGTGTGTGTGTGTGTGTGTGTGTGTGTGTGTGTGTGTGTGTGTGTGTGTGTGTGTGTGTGTGTGTGTGTGTGTGTGTGTGTGTGTGTGTGTGTGTGTGTGTGTGTGTGTGTGTGTGTGTGTGTGTGTGTGTGTGTGTGTGTGTGTGTGTGTGTGTGTGTGTGTGTGTGTGTGTGTGTGTGTGTGTGTGTGTGTGTGTGTGTGTGTGTGTGTGTGTGTGTGTGTGTGTGTGTGTGTGTGTGTGTGTGTGTGTGTGTGTGTGTGTGTGTGTGTGTGTGTGTGTGTGTGTGTGTGTGTGTGTGTGTGTGTGTGTGTGTGTGTGTGTGTGTGTGTGTGTGTGTGTGTGTGTGTGTGTGTGTGTGTGTGTGTGTGTGTGTGTGTGTGTGTGTGTGTGTGTGTGTGTGTGTGTGTGTGTGTGTGTGTGTGTGTGTGTGTGTGTGTGTGTGTGTGTGTGTGTGTGTGTGTGTGTGTGTGTGTGTGTGTGTGTGTGTGTGTGTGTGTGTGTGTGTGTGTGTGTGTGTGTGTGTGTGTGTGTGTGTGTGTGTGTGTGTGTGTGTGTGTGTGTGTGTGTATGTGTGTGTGTGTATGTACCACATTTACTAAGGCATCATTGTTCATGCAGAATGGTGAACTGTGGCATCCGCTCACTTTATGGCATCATACACGCGATGCCATAAATTTTTAAGTCGTTTTTTAGCTTCTTCGTCACAATTATAATAGTATAGAATAAATTTTAAATTTTATTTGTGTATGATGCCGAAATGTTGGGTATTTCAGTACTCCCATGTCCGTATTTGTTATGGCATCTTCAGAATCATTGCGTAGTGCTGCCCTCTAAAAACTTAAATCGCTATGGTGATCCAATTCTCTTTTTAAACTGTTTCTCGTGCGATGCCATAAGTACTGAATTGGTGAAAGCAAGTGTAAGCTATTTTGTGAGTGAACTTTGTTATGGCAAATATATCATCGAATATATTATTTCATCCAGTTGAGTTTGTATCCTATGAATATCCATCTAGACCATGTGTAATTTTGTACCTAAATCAATGAATAGGTAATACATAAGAAACTAATTTTTGAGCGGCATTTTCGATCTCTCGCTTTCAGTTTCATGGGTATGAAGTGCTATGACCTTCAAACTGGATATGAAAATCACTCGTGGAATTCAGAATTGTAATTCCCACAAATTCAACTCATAGAGGTTCATGACATCGATTTTTGATGGATGAAATAACATAAATTATTCAAGCAGTAGGTGCTCACTCTTATTTTAAAAACTGCATCGTTAATAAAACTGTAAAGAGGACAAGCCCAGGGTTAAAAATGAAATGGGGATAGGTAATTCCAGATTATTGTATGTAATGTAAAAAGTGCATGAATGATTATAAAAATAGAAGGAATTACGACAGCTTGGATAGTAGACTTCCGCGGATAGCTAATCTTGAAAAATCTCGGCTTCCGGATAGATTCCGCGTCACAATAGCTCGACTTGATGCCGACGTTTCGCCAAACATTACAGGTGTCATCTTCAGGACAGGCTTGAGGCTTGAACTGAATTTGGGTCTACTGACTTCTTAGTCGTATTTATTGTAGGAAAAATCCTTTACGCTACACAGTTCATTGCCTTTATTGCGGTGGTTACCTCCGTTCCCATTCCAGACAACCTTGCCATAATTTCTCATCTGTCACCTGTCAAAAACATTTCAATGTATTCGCTATAGTCAATTGATATTTGTCTATCGTCCAGATATTTTCTGTACGATGGCAAGTTTCACGAGCAGTCTCCGGGAGCTGCCATGAGTTCCTCATTGTAATCATAGCTAATATCTTTATATAAGTTTTTGAACAAGATGTCATTGACTCATCTGTTCTCAAGTCGAAATGTTGGTTTAGATATGTCGACGACACTTTGTTATTTGGCAACATGGTCGTGAAAAGCTTATTCCCATCCTCAATCATTCAAATTCATTACATCCCAATATCTTTCCCACTATGGAAGTCGAATCGCAAGGTTTACTCCTGTTCCTAGATGTATTGGTTAGTCGATTGAGTGACGTTACGTAAGGACATTATGTGTATCGAAACTCCATTCACACCGATAGATACCTCAACGGTCTTTCCCACCACCACCCTGGCCGAAAGCAATCTGTCATAAACTCCTTGGTCCACAGACTTGTCAACTTATCTCAACCTCAATCCTTAAAATCAGAATTGAAACATCTTTCATCTGCCTTATTATCAAACAATTTCTCACCTCACAACATCCAGAAACCCATAAAGAAATACACACCTCCTAAAATTTCAAATTGACCTGAATCCCCCCCCCCCCCGCCTACTTCAACCACTGCCTATCTTCAATATATTGAAAATATAGCAGATCGAATTTTCAATATCCTTAAAAAACATGATATTTTTACCCGGTTATCCACACTTCCAAAACTATCTCAGTTTCACAAACCTATCGAAGATTCTCTTCCTCCTCTTCACTTAGAAGATGTTAAGGGCATTCCCTGTTCTTGCGGTAAGGTCTACATTGATGAAACAGGTCGAAAAGCTGCTACCCGTATGAAAATAACATTAGCGCTGTACAAGGCTTCATGATACCAGTAGATCTGCACTTGCGGAACACAAGTATGACACTAATCAGCAAATCCTTTTCAAAAATACTAAAATCCTAGCTCAAGCTCCAAACTCCTATTAGCGAAAAATCCTTGACGCTATAGAAATCCTGAAACATCCAAATAATCTGAACCCTGACTCAGGATATTACCTTTCCAACATTTGAAAACCCATCCTCGAAAGTTTCACTTCGTACATAATCACACAACGCAGGGTCAGGTGCCGGAACGGTGTTAATTACCGGAATAAAGGCAGTGAACTGTGTAGCGGGAAGGATTTCTCCTACAATAAATACGGCTACAGAAACAAGTAGATCCAGTTTCAGTTCAAGCCTTAAGCTTACCCTGAAGAAGCCACCTGTAATAGCTGGTGAAAGGTCGGATTCAAGTCGATCTATTGTGACGCGGAATCCATCCGCAGACCATGATATTCCAAAATCACGACAAGTTCTACCAGACAGCTGCATCTTCAAGTCAACAAAGGCACTTGAACGTATTATTAGCTACCTATATATAGATGAATATATAATGATGACCAAGGGGCTGACTCAATGATTTTGAACAGAATCATCCACAACTAACTTACGAATTACAAGAATACCGATTATTTACCCTGAGGTATTAAAATGTATTAATTGATTCGAGAAAAGTCTTTTGAATGAGAAGAGATTAAGAAGAGGAGAGGATTAAAAATATATATGTCTACTGTACTTATATTTATTGAATTGTGAGTGTTCTAAATTATCTAGACGTCTACCTTTTTTTACCGCTTGTTAAGCTTTAAAATTTTGATCAAATTGGGGGCTTGTCTTTGTTTGGCATAATGGGACTCTTGTTCATCATTTATATAACTTCTGAATTGTTCACTCACTATGCAAGCTAGCTGTAAACAATCTGAAATACCAATCAGTAAGTCACACCCTCCTTATATTATATATAGCCACTAACACCTTCTTAAGTTCAAGTACCATTATTCACCTGAAGAAGTCACTGCGTGGTGAAACATGACGTGATTTGTAGTTGCGCATTTGTATTTATTGATTACCTAAAGTTCGGTGTTGTGTCATATGAAAATATTGATAAGAAATAATCACCCTCATCCACTGAAATACTATTAAAGTACTGAGGTCATTTCGGCTACCAAGTAGCCATCATCAGAGAAAACTAAATTATATATCAAAATGTATCTGTTTAAATACTATTTGGTGATGATAATGTACCCTCAACTGGAGATAAATCGGAATTCAATGAATTGCTTTTTCGTTTATACATTTCCATCCATTCTAAATTACCTAGATATTCCTGTCTATCCTGTGTTTTAAAAAGTGATGAAGTTTCTTGAGAAATGTTGTTACCTGTTTTCAACATATGTTCGGTTATCGCAGATTTTACACCATTATTTTTCTATATATAGGCGAAAGGTTTCTTATACCGAGTTAGAATATTCCTCTTAGCATTTAGAACACGAGTCACAATCCAAATACTTCAATAAAATTCGAAAGTTTCACTTATCATCCTTCAGTAATTAATAAATTCCATAGCTTGTTTTCTAAATTTGCAATACAATCAGTTTATAAATGTGAGAATGAGCTTAAACACCATTTTGGTAAAGTTTCCGATTTCAACAAATCCGGAATTTACAAAATCAATTGTGAGTCGTTTTGAAAATGCTATGTGGGTCAAACTAGAAGGAACATTTCAACTCGTTATAAGGAAGATATTGCCCATATGAAGAAATTTTATGGTGAAAAATCAGTAGTAGCCGAATACATTTTGAATACAGGTGACACAATTTCTCAGGCAAGCTTATCACTTTTAGAACATAGTACAGACAAATATCTATGTTATTTAGAAGGGATGGAAATATATAAACGAAAAAGCAATTTATTAAATTCCTATTCATTTCCAGCTGAGGGGAACCCATTGTTCACATTATTATCCCCAAATAGTATTTAAGCAGGCAAATTTTGATTTATAATTTAGTTCACTCTGATGATGGCTACTTGGTAGCCGAAAGGTATTTTGATAGTATTTTTAGTGGATAAGGGTGATTATTTCTATTCAAGAGTGTTATAATATATCCACACTGTGAACTCTTCTATAGTTTATCATATAAAAATATTATGACAGCCTGCTGCTGATAAGACACTGTTTCATAAAACTATGAGGAAGCTAAATATAAAAACGAAAACATGGTGTTTTCGATTATCAACACAAATATTCCAACAAATCAAAAATGTGTATCTTAGCATGAGTGAAATAATCAGTGTTATTGCTTGCTCACATACAAAGGATTAGAAAGTGTACAAAATTTTCGTAAGCGAATATTCTTTCAGTTGCATTATTGCACGTTTCAAGACCTAAATTCCCTGTTTAAATTTTCAATTAATAAAATTTGAAGAATTTAAGCAAATGATTGAAAATTTGTACAGCAACAATTTTAACACAAATTTACACTAACGATATGTCTATTATTCTTTGATTTCGCTTAAAGACAACAATAACAGAATCAAAGTTCAAAATTCACCTGACAAAAGAAATTAAAATATAGACTAAGAGAAAACAACATGCACACATATTTGTTGTTGGTATATTCAATTCCAATTTCAAAAAAAAAATTACGCATTCCTTACCTAAGCCTAATATCGAATTAGAAATACATGTTTTCAAAATGTCATTGTTCTCCCGAACTAATGCGTTATTATAAAGGAAGAAGATTGCTCAGATTAAGAAAAATCCGGAATCTGTAAAATAATTCGAATTAGGCCACTGTCAGAAAAGTAGATAAATTGCAAAAAAACAAGATTTTATTGGAGAAATCACTGGCCTAGAAATTAAGAAAATAAAAAAGGATTTCCACACACTTTCTCTCGCCTTATGTGTAGTTTCCCCAAAAATTGGAAAAAAACTACACAATCTATTTTAGAAAATATTAAAAAGGATTATTCTATACTCTCTCTCTCTCTAAGATTTTGTAACACTGGATAACTTGTCTCAAATCATCTTGCTTATTGAAAACTCCTCTATTTAATACATTTTAGTCACATCTACCCATCAATCAAAGTTCGCAGAAGATACTGGAATTACTTAAAGTTCCAAAGGATAAGACAAAAGGCCATTCAAATTTTATAAAATGGTCTATCTTAGAGAAGTGAGGGCAAATTAACGTGAAGAATATTGGAAATATAGAAGACACCAATCAAATAGTTGATGAAAGTGAGAAATCCTCAAATGAAAGAAAACGTGTTAATATAGAAATATGGTTGCAAGATGTTAATGAGTATTTTCTTTTAGATAAAAATGTATTTATCGTTTTGAATAATATGTCCGTGAATAAAGAAGTTCATAGACAAGCTCATTGTACCACAAATGAAGAAATCTACGATTTGGGATCAGAAGCTCTGACCTTTACTGCTCTTCCTGAAGGAAATAACGTTTTCGACAACCTAAATATTTAAACAAAATCCACAGATAGAAAAAAAATCTGTTCAACTTTTATAGGAATACTGCGTTAAAATCCACTACCTCAGGCCGATAATAATACCATCGTAAATAACGAATTTGGGACTGTTGTGACTATCGAGCAGTCTGCACTCGATTCAGATTATAACCTAACTACATTACTACCACTTACTTGTGATCCTTCTGAATATATAGAACCAGAAAATAATTCAACTGTACAAATTCTTAAGCAGCCTCAATCCCAAATCAATCCAGACTCAATGGTACCAAGCAAAATTAATACCGCCTAAGGTCAAGATAATAAAATAAAAAATTGTGCATCTCAACGTTCTGAATCTGGTAGTAAGTTTGAACCTTCTACCACATATATATCAGACACATACTCTGATAGCAACTTCCATTCCTTCTCATCTGTTGAAAGAAGACAATTTCAAAAAAAGAGACAAAATGAAGAAGTGAAAAACCAGCAACTACTCGAAATAAGTGAAAAAGATGGCATTAATAAGATCTATTCAAACAGTATTCATTCTACTGGATACACACAGATGACAGATAAAAGTGTACCGGATAAGCAAGATTTTATTGAAAAATGCTAAGAAAAAATAAAAAAAGCGGGAAAAGGAATAAGAGATACGGCTCATTGTTGACTTTTTTGCAACAATATAATGATAAATATAGCTCGTCATTATGAGTTAATGCCCAACAATGGAACACAGGCTGCTGAAAATGCCCAAAGGTTCAAAAAAGCGTCAGGAAACTTTTGAGGAATCAACCAGAACTGCAGACTTTTATCCCAAATGTCAAGTTATAAGCCAAAAGGATGGAGAACTGATTCTAGTAGGGGATCTTTCTGAAAAAAAAAAGAATATTTCAAATTACTCGAGCTATGGACCATGTCCACATTGCCTAGGTTCCATGATAAGGAAACGACTTTGGCATCATATTAAATATAATTGCAGATCAGCAACGCGAATTATATCCGAAAAACAAAAGCGAAATAAAATTTCGGAAAGTAATGCTCTTCTAGTAGGATTAACATTGACTGAATTTTCTCAAGAATATCAAGACAAAAATTTTTACAAAATTCAAAAATTATGAGGTATCAGAAGTTTTGAAAAATGACCGACGATTTTAAAATCGACATACCAAAGAAATTAAAAAATACAATCAAGTAAAACTAGTAACACAAATGAACAAATGATGAGTATAAAACGATAACCAGTAAAAATTCAAAAGACACCATGAACGTCAGATGAAATCAAATGCGATCTTACCTTTCTCAAATTTGACATGAAGAAAGAATTTCCACCAGGTAAACAAAAATGTTCGAAATGTTTGGAAATGTATGAATTGCTACGACGAAGGGAATGAACGGACAAAAAAATGTGTTTTGTTATAGTTTTTCAGGTACTAACTTGAAAAACTATTATGGTCGAAATTGACGGTTCATAATAGAAGAGTAAGAAATTACATTCACCATTTTCAAACAAATATTCCTTCGATTTTTTTCGTTATAATATACTTACTTTATATAATACTAATAAGTTAGAATTGTGACATGTATTATGAAATAATTTAGTTTCTACTATCACCCTTTTTTCACTTTATCTATAGGTAATCATCTGAAGCACTTTTCGTCTGCGATGAACCCATTACCAAAGGCGAAATGAAAATTGAACTCAAAGA
>OY294067.1:139228345-139395845 GCA_958510875.1 Endomychus coccineus | reverse complement strand
CACAATAGCTCGACTTGATGCCGACGTTTCGCCAAACATTACAGGTGTCATCTTCAGGACAGGCTTGAGGCTTGAACTGAATTTGGGTCTACTGACTTCTTAGTCGTATTTATTGTAGGAAAAATCCTTTACGCTACACAGTTCATTGCCTTTATTGCGGTGGTTACCTCCGTTCCCATTCCAGACAACCTTGCCATAATTTCTCATCTGTCACCTGTCAAAAACATTTCAATGTATTCGCTATAGTCAATTGATATTTGTCTATCGTCCAGATATTTTCTGTACGATGGCAAGTTTCACGAGCAGTCTCCGGGAGCTGCCATGAGTTCCTCATTGTAATCATAGCTAATATCTTTATATAAGTTTTTGAACAAGATGTCATTGACTCATCTGTTCTCAAGTCGAAATGTTGGTTTAGATATGTCGACGACACTTTGTTATTTGGCAACATGGTCGCGAAAAGCTTATTCCCATCCTCAATCATTCAAATTCATTACATCCCAATATCTTTCCCACTATGGAAGTCGAATCGCAAGGTTTACTCCTGTTCCTAGATGTATTGGTTAGTCGATTGAGTGACGTTACGTAAGGACATTATGTGTATCGAAACTCCATTCACACCGATAGATACCTCAACGGTCTTTCCCACCACCACCCTGGCCGAAAGCAATCTGTCATAAACTCCTTGGTCCACAGACTTGTCAACTTATCTCAACCTCAATCCTTAAAATCAGAATTGAAACATCTTTCATCTGCCTTATTATCAAACAATTTCTCACCTCACAACATCCAGAAACCCATAAAGAAATACACACCTCCTAAAATTTCAAATTGACCTGAATCCCCCCCCCCGCCTACTTCAACCACTGCCTATCTTCAATATATTGAAAATATAGCAGATCGAATTTTCAATATCCTTAAAAAACATGATATTTTTACCCGGTTATCCACACTTCCAAAACTATCTCAGTTTCACAAACCTATCGAAGATTCTCTTCCTCCTCTTCACTTAGAAGATGTTAAGGGCATTCCCTGTTCTTGCGGTAAGGTCTACATTGATGAAACAGGTCGAAAAGCTGCTACCCGTATGAAAATAACATTAGCGCTGTACAAGGCTTCATGATACCAGTAGATCTGCACTTGCGGAACACAAGTATGACACTAATCAGCAAATCCTTTTCAAAAATACTAAAATCCTAGCTCAAGCTCCAAACTCCTATTAGCGAAAAATCCTTGACGCTATAGAAATCCTGAAACATCCAAATAATCTGAACCCTGACTCAGGATATTACCTTTCCAACATTTGAAAACCCATCCTCGAAAGTTTCACTTCGTACATAATCACACAACGCAGGGTCAGGTGCCGGAACGGTGTTAATTACCGGAATAAAGGCAGTGAACTGTGTAGCGGGAAGGATTTCTCCTACAATAAATACGGCTACAGAAACAAGTAGATCCAGTTTCAGTTCAAGCCTTAAGCTTACCCTGAAGAAGCCACCTGTAATAGCTGGTGAAAGGTCGGATTCAAGTCGATCTATTGTGACGCGGAATCCATCCGCAGACCATGATATTCCAAAATCACGACAAGTTCTACCAGACAGCTGCATCTTCAAGTCAACAAAGGCACTTGAACGTATTATTAGCTACCTATATATAGATGAATATATAATGATGACCAAGGGGCTGACTCAATGATTTTGAACAGAATCATCCACAACTAACTTACGAATTACAAGAATACCGATTATTTACCCTGAGGTATTAAAATGTATTAATTGATTCGAGAAAAGTCTTTTGAATGAGAAGAGATTAAGAAGAGGAGAGGATTAAAAATATATATGTCTACTGTACTTATATTTATTGAATTGTGAGTGTTCTAAATTATCTAGACGTCTACCTTTTTTTACCGCTTGTTAAGCTTTAAAATTTTGATCAAATTGGGGGCTTGTCTTTGTTTGGCATAATGGGACTCTTGTTCATCATTTATATAACTTCTGAATTGTTCACTCACTATGCAAGCTAGCTGTAAACAATCTGAAATACCAATCAGTAAGTCACACCCTCCTTATATTATATATAGCCACTAACACCTTCTTAAGTTCAAGTACCATTATTCACCTGAAGAAGTCACTGCGTGGTGAAACATGACGTGATTTGTTTTATTCTTATAATAAAAGTTCGTTTTGTGATTTTTCCGAAGTGTCTATTCAGTGTAGTTGCGCATTTGTATTTATTGATTACCTAAAGTTCGGTGTTGTGTCATATGAAAATATTGATAAGAAATAATCACCCTCATCCACTGAAATACTATTAAAGTACTGAGGTCATTTCGGCTACCAAGTAGCCATCATCAGAGAAAACTAAATTATATATCAAAATGTATCTGTTTAAATACTATTTGGTGATGATAATGTACCCTCAACTGGAGATAAATCGGAATTCAATGAATTGCTTTTTCGTTTATACATTTCCATCCATTCTAAATTACCTAGATATTCCTGTCTATCCTGTGTTTTAAAAAGTGATGAAGTTTCTTGAGAAATGTTGTTACCTGTTTTCAACATATGTTCGGTTATCGCAGATTTTACACCATTATTTTTCTATATATAGGCGAAAGGTTTCTTATACCGAGTTAGAATATTCCTCTTAGCATTTAGAACACGAGTCACAATCCAAATACTTCAATAAAATTCGAAAGTTTCACTTATCATCCTTCAGTAATTAATAAATTCCATAGCTTGTTTTCTAAATTTGCAATACAATCAGTTTATAAATGTGAGAATGAGCTTAAACACCATTTTGGTAAAGTTTCCGATTTCAACAAATCCGGAATTTACAAAATCAATTGTGAGTCGTTTTGAAAATGCTATGTGGGTCAAACTAGAAGGAACATTTCAACTCGTTATAAGGAAGATATTGCCCATATGAAGAAATTTTATGGTGAAAAATCAGTAGTAGCCGAATACATTTTGAATACAGGTGACACAATTTCTCAGGCAAGCTTATCACTTTTAGAACATAGTACAGACAAATATCTATGTTATTTAGAAGGGATGGAAATATATAAACGAAAAAGCAATTTATTAAATTCCTATTCATTTCCAGCTGAGGGGAACCCATTGTTCACATTATTATCCCCAAATAGTATTTAAGCAGGCAAATTTTGATTTATAATTTAGTTCACTCTGATGATGGCTACTTGGTAGCCGAAAGGTATTTTGATAGTATTTTTAGTGGATAAGGGTGATTATTTCTATTCAAGAGTGTTATAATATATCCACACTGTGAACTCTTCTATAGTTTATCATATAAAAATATTATGACAGCCTGCTGCTGATAAGACACTGTTTCATAAAACTATGAGGAAGCTAAATATAAAAACGAAAACATGGTGTTTTCGATTATCAACACAAATATTCCAACAAATCAAAAATGTGTATCTTAGCATGAGTGAAATAATCAGTGTTATTGCTTGCTCACATACAAAGGATTAGAAAGTGTACAAAATTTTCGTAAGCGAATATTCTTTCAGTTGCATTATTGCACGTTTCAAGACCTAAATTCCCTGTTTAAATTTTCAATTAATAAAATTTGAAGAATTTAAGCAAATGATTGAAAATTTGTACAGCAACAATTTTAACACAAATTTACACTAACGATATGTCTATTATTCTTTGATTTCGCTTAAAGACAACAATAACAGAATCAAAGTTCAAAATTCACCTGACAAAAGAAATTAAAATATAGACTAAGAGAAAACAACATGCACACATATTTGTTGTTGGTATATTCAATTCCAATTTCAAAAAAAAAATTATGCATTCCTTACCTAAGCCTAATATCGAATTAGAAATACATGTTTTCAAAATGTCATTGTTCTCCCGAACTAATGCGTTATTATAAAGGAAGAAGATTGCTCAGATTAAGAAAAATCCGGAATCTGTAAAATAGGCCACTGTCAGAAAAGTAGATAAATTGCAAAAAAACAAGATTTTATTGGAGAAATCACTGGCCTAGAAATTAAGAAAATAAAAAAGGATTTCCACACACTTTCTCTCGCCTTATGTGTAGTTTCCCCAAAAATTGGAAAAAAACTACACAATCTATTTTAGAAAATATTAAAAAGGATTATTCTATACTCTCTCTCTCTCTAAGATTTTGTAACACTGGATAACTTGTCTCAAATCATCTTGCTTATTGAAAACTCCTCTATTTAATACATTTTAGTCACATCTACCCATCAATCAAAGTTCGCAGAAGATACTGGAATTACTTAAAGTTCCAAAGGATAAGACAAAAGGCCATTCAAATTTTATAAAATGGTCTATCTTAGAGAAGTGAGGGCAAATTAACGTGAAGAATATTGGAAATATAGAAGACACCAATCAAATAGTTGATGAAAGTGAGAAATCCTCAAATGAAAGAAAACGTGTTAATATAGAAATATGGTTGCAAGATGTTAATGAGTATTTTCTTTTAGATAAAAATGTATTTATCGTTTTGAATAATATGTCCGTGAATAAAGAAGTTCATAGACAAGCTCATTGTACCACAAATGAAGAAATCTACGATTTGGGATCAGAAGCTCTGACCTTTACTGCTCTTCCTGAAGGAAATAACGTTTTCGACAACCTAAATATTTAAACAAAATCCACAGATAGAAAAAAAATCTGTTCAACTTTTATAGGAATACTGCGTTAAAATCCACTACCTCAGGCCGATAATAATACCATCGTAAATAACGAATTTGGGACTGTTGTGACTATCGAGCAGTCTGCACTCGATTCAGATTATAACCTAACTACATTACTACCACTTACTTGTGATCCTTCTGAATATATAGAACCAGAAAATAATTCAACTGTACAAATTCTTAAGCAGCCTCAATCCCAAATCAATCCAGACTCAATGGTACCAAGCAAAATTAATACCGCCTAAGGTCAAGATAATAAAATAAAAAATTGTGCATCTCAACGTTCTGAATCTGGTAGTAAGTTTGAACCTTCTACCACATATATATCAGACACATACTCTGATAGCAACTTCCATTCCTTCTCATCTGTTGAAAGAAGACAATTTCAAAAAAAGAGACAAAATGAAGAAGTGAAAAACCAGCAACTACTCGAAATAAGTGAAAAAGATGGCATTAATAAGATCTATTCAAACAGTATTCATTCTACTGGATACACACAGATGACAGATAAAAGTGTACCGGATAAGCAAGATTTTATTGAAAAATGCTAAGAAAAAATAAAAAAAGCGGGAAAAGGAATAAGAGATACGGCTCATTGTTGACTTTTTTGCAACAATATAATGATAAATATAGCTCGTCATTATGAGTTAATGCCCAACAATGGAACACAGGCTGCTGAAAATGCCCAAAGGTTCAAAAAAGCGTCGGGAAACTTTTGAGGAATCAACCAGAACTGCAGACTTTTATCCCAAATGTCAAGTTATAAGCCAAAAGGATGGAGAACTGATTCTAGTAGGGGATCTTTCTGAAAAAAAAAAAGAATATTTCAAATTACTCGAGCTATGGACCATGTCCACATTGCCTAGGTTCCATGATAAGGAAACGACTTTGGCATCATATTAAATATAATTGCAGATCAGCAACGCGAATTATATCCGAAAAACAAAAGCGAAATAAAATTTCGGAAAGTAATGCTCTTCTAGTAGGATTAACATTGACTGAATTTTCTCAAGAATATCAAGACAAAAATTTTTACAAAATTCAAAAATTATGAGGTATCAGAAGTTTTGAAAAATGACCGACGATTTTAAAATCGACATACCAAAGAAATTAAAAAATACAATCAAGTAAAACTAGTAACACAAATGAACAAATGATGAGTATAAAACGATAACCAGTAAAAATTCAAAAGACACCATGAACGTCAGATGAAATCAAATGCGATCTTACCTTTCTCAAATTTGACATGAAGAAAGAATTTCCACCAGGTAAACAAAAATGTTCGAAATGTTTGGAAATGTATGAATTGCTACGACGAAGGGAATGAACGGACAAAAAAATGTGTTTTGTTATAGTTTTTCAGGTACTAACTTGAAAAACTATTATGGTCGAAATTGACGGTTCATAATAGAAGAGTAAGAAATTACATTCACCATTTTCAAACAAATATTCCTTCGATTTTTTTCGTTATAATATACTTACTTTATATAATACTAATAAGTTAGAATTGTGACATGTATTATGAAATAATTTAGTTTCTACTATCACCCTTTTTTCACTTTATCTATAGGTAATCATCTGAAGCACTTTTCGTCTGCGATGAACCCATTACCAAAGGCGAAATGAAAATTGAACTCAAAGATAAGACTCATGGGTCAAACTAGAGAAAGGGTAATTAGAACCAATATTAGAGCAGTTAATATGCTGTTTCTAACAAGTAAAAGTATAACAGATACTTCTTGGTCAAAAACTAACATCGAGTATTCCAGTACAAATGATTACTTATAGATGAGTGTTACTTAGACCTTGAATGAATTGAATTATCTCTAAGAAAGGATTATTTTCAATGGGAGATGAATCAAATACCAATGAATAATCCCTAAGGTTAGTTGCTGTATTTTGAGAGAGGGAAAGTCTTGAATTACAACGAGGAAGCTCATTTAGCAATAGAAAGTTTTAAACGAAGAGGTCATTCATTAAATTTTGATGTATTTACGAATTAAAATAATCTGTGATTCAAGTACTTCAATAAACCACTAGGAATACGTATTTATAAGTGATTATTTGCTAACAAACTAGGATTAATAATGATAATCTGGAATACTTGATGTTTATTGCCAACCATGAAGTACCTGTAAAATCTGGAATACTTGATGTTTATTGCCAACCATGAAGTACCTGTAAAACTTTTAGTTTTTAGAAACAACATAATAATGATTTAATATTTCCCTACTTTGACCTAGTTTTAGTATTATTTTGATTTGTGTAATCTTATCTTCAAATTCCATTCACATTTGTCTTTGTAATGACGGCATCGCAGTCGGAAAGAGTTTTAGATATTTAATTATAATTTAAGTGAAGAAACGGTTATAGTGTACAGATGATTATATATTTTATATAGGGTATATAATGTTAAAAATTTGTTTTACTTATTACAGAATTCAAAACACATATATTCACTACAATAGCACTTATGGCATCATACACTATCAACCAGTCTAGAACGGGTACTTCTGGCATCATACACAATGAAACGTGTAACCAAATATACTTATAGCATCATGCACTAAATTTACAATGGATTTACTATCTTGTGGCATCTGATGCCATTATCGACTATATTTCACCTCTGTTTTTCTCCCTTACTATGGAGTGTATCACTAAGCCGCCAATACAAGGCTGAAGGGATACTTTCAAGCTTCATTCTATGACCCGTACATTCGATGATGCCACTTTGTGGTCTAATGCACAGATGCCATTATAAATACCAAACCATGTATGTGTGTGTGTGTGTGTTATTATTATTATTATTATTATTATTATTTATTAAATCGGTAGAATTTAATACATTCATATCACAGGTTTATACTTCACAGCTTGTCTATATCCTAAAGATTATTATTAAAATTGCATACATATACATATATACATACACATACACATTAGATATCTAGCTTTAAATGATCTGAAAAAACTATTGTCTGTTCATTTATTTCACATAACACCTTTTTCGGACACCATATATTTTGAAAACTTTGTAGATCATCTTTACCCAGGTAGTACGCATACTCAGTAAGTATTCTTGATTTGACACTTTTGATAAAGCTTATGGAATAGGAATTACATTCGACTCCGTTCTTCAATAGGTTAGTTATGGATCTATATATAACGTGTTTCGCCATGTTTATGAGGTAATTGCAGAGGAGCGTTTCCTTAGATCTTCCGCTGTAACCGGTGTATAGATCTTTTTGGTAGATATGTTGCGTGTTTCTCAGAGCTCTCACCATTTTTCTCACTACAGTCCAAACACCTTTTGTGCTAGGGCATGTTAGAATAATATGCCATGCGGTGCCATTTTCATTTGAGCAGAGTGGGCATAATTTATTTTCTTTCAACCCTACCTTATTCAAGAATATCGGGTCTGCCAATCTGTTTTTTGCGAATCGCCAGGCTGTTGCAGCCTCGTAGCCCAATGTAGGTCTTCGGAAGATGGAATCCCAATTTATCTTTTCTTCTGTCCAATTGCCGCTTAAAACCTCATTTTCTCCGAGTCCAAAGCATACAGACGTGAGTTTCTGCTGTAATTCTCTACGGGTATTTTTATTGAGTTTTACTGTCATTCCGTTGCGATTTTCAAAGGTGAGAGTCACTAGTTTCCTGTCTATACTTGTGGTTCCTAAGGCATTTTTATGGTGCAACCGGAAGTATGATTTTATTCTATTATATTGCCCCAACAGCTCTTCCTTGAATACTTGTGGTAGTGTATGTAGCTTGTTGATCATTTTTGATTGTGTCATCCAGTCTTGCCCATCCATGAAATCGTTTATTTTCCTAAAACCTTGTTCGCCCCACATATAATTGAATAGGGGCGGTACGCAGGCTTTCAGTAAGCTGAATTTTGTAGTTGGTATGTCTTTTATATCCTGTATTGTTGATGGGAAACCTTCTATTTTCATGCCGCTTTCTTTCATTGCCCATATCAATGATTTGGTGAAGGGGATTATGTTTGGTGAATACTTCTGATTTTCAGACACAAAGAAGATTTGCCATGTTAGATCGTTATTGATATATTCTTTTATGATCAGTTTTAACATGAGAGCCCAATTTTCATCTTCTTCTGCATTAATGAGTCTTTGTGTTAACCATATTCTGAAGACCTTCAATTTTGAATTCAAATGAACTACCCCAAGTCCTCCTTGTGCCGTACCTATACATAAGTCCTTTTGTTGGGTCCAGTGCTTCCCGTTCCATATAAATTCTGTCAACATTCTCTGTAAGGTATCTATTTGTTTTTTCTCAAAGGGTAAAATTTGTAAAGAGTGCCATAGGGTTGGTGCTATAAATTGATTGATCACTATTTTTCGTCCTGTTAGGGATAGACTTGGCATTTTTTGTTTCCATTTTTCTTTAATTTGATTTATTTTGCAGATCATATTTTTGTAACAAATTTCAGTGTCCGAATCTATGTTGTTTGAAAAGGTAAGACCAAGCACTTTGATGTTTTCGGAGGTCCACGTAACATTAATAGGTTGATCTTTTCTATTTTTCCAGCTTCCGGTCCAGAAGCCGACTGATTTGGTTAAATTTAATTGAGCTCCCGATTGGTTTCCATACTCATGCTGAATTGCACTGAATGTTTTGAAGTCACTTTCGCAAGATATAAACACCGATACGTCATCTGCATAAGCCGCTGTCGTTATCTTGTGAAGCATAGTTTCCGTTGGAGTAAAACCTCGAAGCTTTTGTCTACACATTGATAAGAGGGGCTCTATGGATAATGTGTACAGTGGTCCAGAAAGTGGGCATCCCTGTCTAATGCCTCTTTCGAAATGTATTTCTCGGGTTAATAGGGGACCTACACGAACGTGTGTCTTAGCATCTTTATACAATGTTTTCACGGCCCTGACAAAGAATTCTCCACAACCCATTTTTTCGAGAATATGAAACATATACTTATGGTGTATTCTGTCGAATGCAGATTTTTGGTCCAGATTCAAAATTGCCAGGGGAACTTGCTTTTTATTTGCGTAGGATATGATATCGCGATGTAGGTGTAAACTGTCATATATAGTTCTGTTCGGTATAGAGTAGCTTTGGTTAGGTCCAACTACTTTATTAATTATATTTGTCAGTCTCGTTGATAATGTCTTAGCCAGAATTTTATAATCTGTATTTAAAAGTGATATTGGCCGCCAGTTTTCTATTTCGAGCAAATCGCCTTTTTTCGGGATAAGATTAACTATTGCTTTTGAAGAGGATTTCGGTAATTTTTGTTTCAGCATTATTTCGTTATTAACTCTTTGGTAAGTGTCTTTTATGTTATCCCAGAATTGCACATAAAATTCTGTTGTTAATCCATCTATCCCTGGTGCTTTGTTCTTATTTAACGATAAGAGGGCTTTTGTATATTCCTCTTGTGAGAAATCGTCATTTAATTTTGTTTTATCATCGTCAGAAATTTTTTTCAAGTTTGAGTATAATTCGCTTTTTTGATTTATTTTAGCTGACGCGTCTTTCGAGTATATGCATTCGTAGTGTTTTGCAATAAAAGAACATAGATCCATCGGCTTTTGAATTATATTGTTTCTTACTCTTAGTTTTTTCAGGGGTTTAAAAGTATTAAAGGCTCTTTTGTTTATAGTTGGAGTATCTGTGTGAATTAGTTTTTCCTTGTTTTTCTATATGCATCCTGTGCTTGTTTACTTAGTTGTTGCAACCTTTGTATGTCCTCTACTGAGGGGTTGGATGTAGATAATGCAAGTTTAATTTGCTCTCTAAGTTGGTTAATCTCCATCTCATTTATTTTACGTTTTTGTTTGTTGTATAGCATAGTTATACATTTTAGGTCGATTTTGAAATTTTCCCACCATTTTAACAAGTCACTGTTTTTGGGGATTTTTTGTGTTTCATTTTCTATGAATGTGTTAACATTGGTAATGTATCTTTTATCGTTTAACAGGCTGTTGTCGAACCGCCAGTAGGGGGGGGGGGTGTATTTGATTTTTTCATCAATTCTTACGCATATACTGACGGTTAAATGGTCGGAAAAAGAGTTTTTTGCTTGTGCTGTTTCCATATTGTCTATAATATTGTTTGATATGTAAATTCTGTCTAATCGTGAGGCTGAAAAGGGGCTTGTAGAACTAATATATGTGTAACCAGGATTTTTTTTATAGATATGTCTCCAGCAGTCTTGCAGGTTGGAATTTAGTAGTTTGTTTTCCAGGCTTTTTGAAAGGGTAGGGTGTCTTTCGTGTGAACCGTAGCGGTCCATTGACGGATTTGGAGTACAGTTGAAATCTCCTCCTATGATAACTATTTCGTCTTCTGTGATATTTTCAAGTAGTCCAGATAATTTTAATACAATGTCAGATGCTGTTTGTAGATCATGTGGAATGTATATTGATACTATGTGGTAAATGGTGTTTCCTATTTTAACTGTGACTGTTTGAAGATATGCGTCATAAATGACTTTGTGGCTCTGCACTCTGATGGAGTTATTCCTTTTTATTCCAATTGCTGTCCCGGTGTAATTGGATGTAGCTGGGTTGATGAAGAAGTCAAAATTGATGTCATTGGAGAATTCTGGAGTTTCCAGAATGTTAGTTTCTTGGAGAAGAATAATATCGGGTTTGTTTATTCTCAGGAAGGTTTCTAATTGAATTCGTTTAAAGTCTCCTTTTATACTTCTTGTGTTTAATGTATTGATTATTATGTTGGTATGCATTGTGCGTTAATAAGTGGTTTTTGTACTATTTATACTATCTTGAGATAACCATCTATGCAACGAGCCCTGCGATGAGGTATTCGATTCTGAGAGGGGGCTAGCTGCACCCCCTTCTTCAATGTAGGCTTTTTTTATAGCGATAATCAACCTTTTGCATCTTTCTTTCAGAGATCTTTGTGAGAGGAAGGGTAAACTTTCTTTAATCGTTGTGATTAACCCGTTGATGTTGCTAGTGTATTGGAATGCAATATTCAGGGGTTCCTCTTTTGACCTAACCTCTTTCAAAAATTGGATAAAATAGGAACAATCGATTATTTGCTCTGGTTTGTCTTTCCATAATTTTTCAATTCCGTCGTAGGAGTCTTGAGATACTAGTGGTTCCACTTTTCTGCGTTTGGAGGGTTTTGTTCTGCGTTGTTTGGAGGTTTTGGGTTCCTGAAACTCAGTCTGTCTATTTTCTAGTATATCTAAGTCATCAGATTCATCGTTGATTTGTTGTATTTCTTCTGGGCCTTGTGATGTGTAGCTTTTTGGAGTAGCTGTCGATGGAGGGGGTCTTTTACAATGCGCATTCTCCTCAATATTCAGTGTGTCGTTAGTGATGTTTTCCTCTTGGCTTTGACATTTGGAAGCAATATGCCCAATCTCTTTGCATTTGAAACACCTGACTTTATCATCAGTTAGGAAAATTCTATACTCTTCATCATCGTGATTTATCACTATAGAATTGGGAATGGTGTCAGTTTCATCATAGGCCGCAAAGAATTGTCGTCTGAAGCTGTATACATGTTTGTATTCGTCAATGCCTATCCCAGCACCAATAAATGATATTGGAGAAACCACTTTTATATCGTTCTCTTTAAGTTGATTCTCTATTACATGGTGTGGTATACATGGAGATACGTTAGACAGAATAATTCGTTTTGCTGGTTGAATCAGCTTTCTAACAGGTAGAAAGATGTCATTAATATTGATTCCTCCTTCGCTTTCTACAAAGCTGTTGACCAGTTGTTTTGTGGCTAGATAAATGCATATTCGATTATTCGACATCCTGGAGGCGAAAAAAATATTCCTTGGTTCAATTAATCTACCCGTAGCCACTACGTACTCCTTAACCTGGATACCATCAATTGCCGGAAATATAATTGCCTGGTCTTTCTTAGGGAAAGATGACACTTTTACGATATTGGAAAACGAAATAGCTTGCTTTTTATTCTTCTCTTGGTTATCATTATTGTTTGAGGGACCCCCGTGTTCGGAAGCCGGCTCTGTAGATATTTCAATTATGTATTTTATCCGCTTCTTTTACGTATTCGATAAAAGAAACATTATCGTCGTAAGAAGAAAAAAGAGGATAGTGAAAAAAATATAATTATGAGGAATCTTACTTACAGCGATGTGGATGCACTAATGAAGCGCATTTATATGGTTTGAGTATTGATGATATTGGATCACCCACGTGGAGAATAACCCGGCAATCCGTTGCCGGATCAGTTTATCACTCGAGATGGAAGACTTTTTTCCAAAAGTTACTACAGTTGTTGTTGTTCACTATTATAATATCTTCGGGATAAGATCGATAACTTTTGCTTAATCACTCGCGTTTGTATTCACAGTAACGTCAGCACCTCTCTAAAACACGTCTATTCTATTCGAATGTGTGTGTGTGTGTGTGTGTGTGTGTGTGTGTGTGTGTGTGTGTGTGTATGTGTGTATGTGTGTATGTGTGTATGTGTGTATGTGTGTATGTGTGTATGTGTGTATGTGTGTATGTGTGTATGTGTGTATGTGTGTATGTGTGTATGTGTGTATGTGTGTATGTGTGTATGTGTGTATGTGTGTATGTGTGTATGTGTGTATGTGTGTATGTGTGTATGTGTGTATGTGTGTATGTGTGTATGTGTGTATGTGTGTATGTGTGTATGTGTGTATGTGTGTATGTGTGTATGTGTGTATGTGTGTATGTGTGTATGTGTGTATGTGTGTATGTGTGTATGTGTGTATGTGTGTATGTGTGTATGTGTGTATGTGTGTATGTGTGTATGTGTGTATGTGTGTATGTGTGTATGTGTGTATGTGTGTATGTGTGTATGTGTGTATGTGTGTATGTGTGTATGTGTGTATGTGTGTATGTGTGTATGTGTGTATGTGTGTGTGTGTGTGTGTGTGTGTGTGTGTGTGTGTGTGTGTGTGTGTGTGTGTGTGTGTGTGTGTGTGTGTGTGTGTGTGTGTGTGTGTGTGTGTGTGTGTGTGTGTGTGTGTGTGTGTGTGTGTGTGTGTGTGTGTGTGTGTGTGTGTGTGTGTGTGTGTGTGTGTGTGTGTGTGTGTGTGTGTGTGTGTGTGTGTGTGTGTGTGTGTGTGTGTGTGTGTGTGTGTGTGTGTGTGTGTGTGTGTGTGTGTGTGTGTGTGTGTGTGTGTGTGTGTGTGTGTGTGTGTGTGTGTGTGTGTGTGTGTGTGTGTGTGTGTGTGTGTGTGTGTGTGTGTGTGTGTGTGTGTGTGTGTGTGTGTGTGTGTGTGTGTGTGTGTGTGTGTGTGTGTGTGTGTGTGTGTGTGTGTGTGTGTGTGTGTGTGTGTGTGTGTGTGTGTGTGTGTGTGTGTGTGTGTGTGTGTGTGTGTGTGTGTGTGTGTGTGTGTGTGTGTGTGTGTGTGTGTGTGTGTGTGTGTGTGTGTGTGTGTGTGTGTGTGTGTGTGTGTGTGTGTGTGTGTGTGTGTGTGTGTGTGTGTGTGTGTGTGTGTGTGTGTGTGTGTGTGTGTGTGTGTGTGTGTGTGTGTGTGTGTGTGTGTGTGTGTGTGTGTGTGTGTGTGTGTGTGTGTGTGTGTGTGTGTGTGTGTGTGTGTGTGTGTGTGTGTGTGTGTGTGTGTGTGTGTGTGTGTGTGTGTGTGTGTGTGTGTGTGTGTGTGTGTGTGTGTGTGTGTGTGTGTGTGTGTGTGTGTGTGTGTGTGTGTGTGTGTGTGTGTGTGTGTGTGTGTGTGTGTGTGTGTGTGTGTGTGTGTGTGTGTGTGTGTGTGTGTGTGTGTGTGTGTGTGTGTGTGTGTGTGTGTGTGTGTGTGTGTGTGTGTGTGTGTGTGTGTGTGTGTGTGTGTGTGTGTGTGTGTGTGTGTGTGTGTGTGTGTGTGTGTGTGTGTGTGTGTGTGTGTGTGTGTGTGTGTGTGTGTGTGTGTGTGTGTGTGTGTGTGTGTGTGTGTGTGTGTGTGTGTGTGTGTGTGTGTGTGTGTGTGTGTGTGTGTGTGTGTGTGTGTGTGTGTGTGTGTGTGTGTGTGTGTGTGTGTGTGTGTGTGTGTGTGTGTGTGTGTGTGTGTGTGTGTGTGTGTGTGTGTGTGTGTGTGTGTGTGTGTGTGTGTGTGTGTGTGTGTGTGTGTGTGTGTGTGTGTGTGTGTGTGTGTGTGTGTGTGTGTGTGTGTGTGTGTGTGTGTGTGTGTGTGTGTGTGTGTGTGTGTGTGTGTGTGTGTGTGTGTGTGTGTGTGTGTGTGTGTGTGTGTGTGTGTGTGTGTGTGTGTGTGTGTGTGTGTGTGTGTGTGTGTGTGTGTGTGTGTGTGTGTGTGTGTGTGTGTGTGTGTGTGTGTGTGTGTGTGTGTGTGTGTGTGTGTGTGTGTGTGTGTGTGTGTGTGTGTGTGTGTGTGTGTGTGTGTGTGTGTGTGTGTGTGTGTGTGTGTGTGTGTGTGTGTGTGTGTGTGTGTGTGTGTGTGTGTGTGTGTGTGTGTGTGTGTGTGTGTGTGTGTGTGTGTGTGTGTGTGTGTGTGTGTGTGTGTGTGTGTGTGTGTGTGTGTGTGTGTGTGTGTGTGTGTGTGTGTGTGTGTGTGTGTGTGTGTGTGTGTGTGTGTGTGTGTGTGTGTGTGTGTGTGTGTGTGTGTGTGTGTGTGTGTGTGTGTGTGTGTGTGTGTGTGTGTGTGTGTGTGTGTGTGTGTGTGTGTGTGTGTGTGTGTGTGTGTGTGTGTGTGTGTGTGTGTGTGTGTGTGTGTGTGTGTGTGTGTGTGTGTGTGTGTGTGTGTGTGTGTGTGTGTGTGTGTGTGTGTGTGTGTGTGTGTGTGTGTGTGTGTGTGTGTGTGTGTGTGTGTGTGTGTGTGTGTGTGTGTGTGTGTGTGTGTGTGTGTGTGTGTGTGTGTGTGTGTGTGTGTGTGTGTGTGTGTGTGTGTGTGTGTGTGTGTGTGTGTGTGTGTGTGTGTGTGTGTGTGTGTGTGTGTGTGTGTGTGTGTGTGTGTGTGTGTGTGTGTGTGTGTGTGTGTGTGTGTGTGTGTGTGTGTGTGTGTGTGTGTGTGTGTGTGTGTGTGTGTGTGTGTGTGTGTGTGTGTGTGTGTGTGTGTGTGTGTTTTCTATCATTTGCAGCTGTCACGTGTAGAATGTTAATTTCCATATTTTTCGATGAAGGGAAAATTAATATAATGCATACAAATTGGGGTGGGGGAGAACATCAGACTATAGCTTTATGTGTATCAAAATACATAATGATTTTGACGAGTAAGTGGTGTTTTATTGAATTGAAGATCCGGCGATCATAGTTTACGAACGATGATGACGTCACTGCTTCAAGCCAACGACAGTACATGATTCAACCCGGCGATCATAGTTTACGAACGATGATGACGTCATCATCGTTCACGAACTATGATGAGCTGATGAGGAATAGAATGTGAATAATCATAATGATTATAATACATCCATGCTGTGATAAGGTGTGAAATAAGGATACGATGTTTGTAAAGAGTATACAGGTTGCTTACAAAAAGTGTGCCACATGTACAGGGTCACGTGACTATCACGGGACAGCTGTCATGGCAAACCGAAGGTACAGGCTGCTTCGTGGAGGTGTCACCACCACGTGACAGCTGTCATGGAAGAAAGAAAGAAAGAAAGAAAGAAAGAAATTTATTGGTGCTGAATTACAGTACATAGTATTACACAAGTCAATGCAAAAGAATTTATTAAGGATGGTATTTAAAATTTATAGTATTTGACATTAATAAATCAGATGTATCACAGTTAGAGAATCACTTGTTAAATTGAATAATTTTTATAATAAATAATAATAAAATTTACATTAAGATTTTCATAAATGATAATAAATTGCAATAAATACAACTAATTATATGATAAAATTTTCGATACATCATAATAAAACATCATAGTATATTACATAGGACTACTTTCAATGTCTTCAAAATCAAAACCTAGATACTCATCTATACTATAGAATGCTTCATTTTGTAAAAAAGTTTTCATTTTGTGTTCAAAATTTCTGATATTTAAATTTTTAATAGATTCTGGTAGAACATTGTATAATTTTATGCCATAGTGGCCTTGTCCATCTCTAGCTTTATTGATACTGTTGAAGTTGACAACAAGATTGTCTTTTCCCCTAGTGTTATATTCATGATAGTTGGAGTGTTTAACATAAGCAACCAGATTTTTTTTAACATGTGTTATACAATTTAATATAAAAACACTGGGAAAAGTGATCATCTTCAAGGATTTGAATTTTTGTTTACAACACGCTCTATATTGTAGGTTTGCCAACACTTTTATGCGCCTTCTCTGAATTGCAAAAATCCTTGAGGCCTGCGCTGAATGACCCCAACATAGTATTGCATATGTCATATGTGAATGGAAATAACCATAGTATGCATTCATCAATACATTCTCTGATACTGTATTTTTTAGATTTCGTATAACGAAAATGACTTTGTTGAGTTTTTTTGATAGTTGTGCAATATGATGCTCCTATATCAATCTTGAATCGAGATAAACGCCGAGGAATTTAACTATGTTGGTTTCAATATTTAAATTAACTGGTCTAAGTGAAAAATGTAAAGTTTGTGTTTTGCTGTCATTAATGCTAAGGTTATTAGCAAGGAACCAATAACAAATACTGGTTCGTGTTTCCAAGGCCTGTTGACTCAATTGCTCCAAGCTGTCGGAGCACTATCATGTGTTGTTGTATCGTCGGCAAATAAAATCATGTTGTTCTTATTTAACAGAGAATTGCTAATGTCATTAAAGTATATTAAAAATGAAGTTGGCCCCAAGACAGATCCTTGTGGAACACCAAATGTGATTATTTTATTTGTCGACTTTTCATTGTTGTATGATACATATTGCATACGATTAGTTAAGTATGATTTAATAAGATTTATAATATTGTTATCAAAGTTGTATTCTTTGAGCTTTTGCATCAACAGATCATGGGACACACAGTCAAAAGCCTTGGTAAGGTCAAAGAAGGAGGCTTGCATGAACTTCTTTTCCTCAAAACATTCTCGAACATAGCTAGTAAGTTTGTTTATAGTAGCTGTAGTAGGAACATTGCTACGAAATCCAAATTGACATTTATTAAACAAATTATTTGCCTCAAAATAGTATGTTATTTGCCGTTTCAGCACAGTATCAAAAATTTTGCCAAAAATGGGTGTAATTGATATTGGCCTATAGTTATTAACATCATCGCATAAGCCTTTTTTTAAATCGGAACTACTTTAGATATTTTGAGGGAATCAGGAAAACTGTTAGAGGTGATACATTGGTTTATAATTTTACATAGAGGAAAAATGATCAAATTTAGAATAGTTTTTACTATTTTAAGATTTATATTATAAGTGTCCTTGCTGGGACTATTATTTAAATTTGAAATTATATCTCTCATTTCATTGAATGTATTTTCTATGAATTTAAATTCTGAATGGAAGACTAAATTAATTTTTTTTATATAATCAATAGGATTATTTTGTGAAGGTGGAAGATTCTTGACTAAGGATTCTGCTATATTTGTAAAAAAAATATTTAAATCAGTGGCATTTAGGTTTTTAGGTTGAGAAGTTCTTTTAATCAAATTTTTGTATTTGATGATATCCCACAATGCCTTTTGCATATTTTTTGAATTGTTAATGTATTTATCGTTAGCTTCTTTTTTACTTTTATTAATGTCCTCACGATACCTTTTTTTAAATTTATCAAGTGATTCCTTGGAAATAATTTGTGGATCAGTTTTATTTAAACTGCTTAATAACTGCAATTTTTCTCTACTTTGTCTTAAGTTGTCATTAAACCAATGTATTTTAGGTATGCTAGGTTCGTTTTGTTTTATAAATTTTGTTTTTATTGGAAAGCTAGAATCACAGCCATCTATTATCAGATTTAAGAAATGATCAAATTTGTTATTTACATTTATTTGAGAATTGTTTACAAATGACCAATCCACTTTATCTACATAATTATAAAGTTTAAAGGGGCCTTGTTCTGTTATTGGTCTGTAGGTTATACTGATTTTATTATTTATTGATGTTTTGTTTTCCACTTCAAAATTAAATGATATAGCAAGATGATCAGATAAATGGTGGGCCCAAGGTACAGAATGCTCCGTAGAGATGTCGCTATCACGTGACAGCTGTCATCGAAGGTACAGACTGTTTCGTGGAGGTGGTCCCAACACCTCTATGAAGCAGTCTGCACCTTTGGTCCAAAGACACAGACTGCTTTCATGGGGGGGGGGCGGGGATCGAAGGTACAGACTGCTTCGTGGAGGTGGCGCCACCAGTTCAACTCGTACGGTTTTGAAATCACATGATCTGTCATGCGGTGAGATATCATGACGTCTGTCACTTCGACGGGGTGTCTGTCCCGTGGGACTTCAACGAGGTGTATGTCACGAGGTGTCATGGCGGCTATCCCGTACCATAGAGCTGAAGGATATAGAGCTACCCCAAGTCAAAACCATAGAGCAACATGGGGGACGGAAAGAGTTGTCATGGCGGCTGTCACGTGGGTCTTCAACGAGGTGTCATGGCGTCTGTCACGTGAGGTCTTCATCGAGGTGTCATGTCGTGTCGTGTCTTGGCGAGTGTGACGTGGTGGATCCATGAAGCATCTGTCACGTGAACTGTCATGGCGGATCTATGAATGTCAACCATAGCTTTATAGGTATCAAATGGAAAGTCTTGACATGCAGAATGGTAATTTCCATATTTTTGATGATGTAACAATGATGCATGCAAATTAGATGGGGAGAACATCTAACGATAGCTTTATGTGTATCAAAATACATAATGATTTTGACGAGTAAGTGGTGTTTTATTGACTTGAAGATCCGGCGATCATAGTTCACGAACGATGATGACGTCACTGCTTCAAAACCGTTGTCAGTAACTGATTCAATCCGGCGATCATAGTTTACGAACGATGATGACTTCACTGCTTCAAACCGATAACAGTAACTGATTCAATCCGGCGACCATAGTTTACGAACGATGATGACGTCACGGGAGGCATTCATTGTTTCAATCCGGCGACCATAGTTCGATGACGTCATCATCGTTCACGAACTATGATGGTCAGATGAGGAATAAAATGCGAGTAATAATAATAATATCTACTCATTATTCATCACACTGTAAAATTGAAGTTATCAGACCGTTGAATATACATTAGGTGTGAAAAGTGAATGAGTAGTACATTCATGCACATGTCTTATCTCGTGATTCAACACTCCGACACGTGCTTCAACATTTAGACACGTGTTCAGTTACATGCTCAGACACGTGCTTCAATACTCAGACAATATAAGATGAGCTCTGATGATGCTGACAATACCAGGATCACGTACTTTGTCTATCTTTTTTCCATTCAAATCTCAACTGATATATTCGAAGAGAAACGCTCCGAAATTATTCGTTAGTTTACATTCACCATCACCACTTGCTTCTGGCTGGAATTCTGCCTCGATGAATAAAGCAGACGAGGCCAAATCTACCAACACATCTTGTTGATTGATTAATATCTCAATTTCATCGCTGTTGCCAAGAGATGTTATGTGTGGATAGTAGGTATGAGTTTTTTCCTGGATGATGTCTTCAATGAAGTTTGGTTCGTTGAATATTTGAAGTTTTTCTGACATTGTAACCAAGGAACTTCAAAAAATTTATATTCTCCAATGATAATGCTGCAGCAGCAGCAACCTCCTCCTCCGAGCTCGTTGTAGATGATGACTGATGACCACTATGGAGATGTCTTTCATTGCTGAAATCCAAACCCATGTTCTCAAGTGATGGCTACTGCAACAACAACCTTCTCAGATGAATTCTTTTCATATAATGAGTGGTGGTGAGTATTGGATTATTATTTATTGTTGGAAGCCATAATCCCTAGCGGTCTTTTTCAACTCCAACCGTATAATAATTTCTTCTCCACGAAAATTTACCCGTTTCCAATTCTGATCTAAAATATTCAGTGTGATGTTATCGAAGGACGTCTTGTTGATGACCGGTAGATAAATAAGATTCTTCGACTCTATATCAATGGAAAACCCGGGTGGTACAAGAGGTGAGAACTCACATATCGTATGAGCTAACTTATTGTTATAATATGCTCCTGCGGTTAAGTTACACTCCACTCTAATAGTTTGAACTTTGATTATGTTTATAGGTCGATCAGATACGTGTAGTTCACGGGATGTCAATTTCTTTTTGCTGAACCCCAACAGTTCGCTTATACTATCTTGAGGAATAAAATTCACTCTAAAATCACTCTTCAGCTCTGTGTGTAGAGTGTTGTTGTTAGATTTTATTGATAATTTCCGGTCACGCTCTTCTTGCTTCACTCCTACCCCACAAACTGCACTTTGTATGAAATCCTCGATGTATGTCAGCTCGTAGGACCCCGTAGATGTAGTAACTACTTTTTCCTCACCCTTCACATCTTCATAATAAAATTAATTAAAACCTTCTTCAATGTACGGGATGCTGTTGTACGTATGCGAACCAACAAGTGCGATAGAATAATATGAATGAGGATCTAGTTCTATAGGTGGGTGAAAATCTACAGATAAGCGAGAGCTCTTACCTGTGAAAGTGAACGTCTGAGACATGATTGATGAAAACTTTATCAACAATCTATTTATATACTAATAAAATGCAATGTTAGTCGACCACAACTGAAGAGTTAGAGAGGAATTCCAAACATAACTGAATGAATTGATACCGTGAATCTCCTCAATCGTTCTCCTAGTTTTGCCCCAGGTATTGATAACCAGGAATATGAAGTTCAAACGGGAGCTTCTTTATAAGCGTATTGAAAACAACTTCTCCGGCGTACGCTTCCATACAGACTGATGAGAATTCAAGATTGCACTGTTATTTGAAGAGGGGAGGGGAAAAAGACCAAAGATCTCAAAATAATATTTTTTTTATCAATTTTCTCAATACAAAAATGTTGGTATAACCTTAAACATATTTTTAAATATCTCAATCTTTACTCTTGATTCATCGTCCTAGTCGTATTGCATATTCCTACCCCTTCCACCTATATTGAAGTCCTTTTATGTATGTTCGACGCTGGTGAAAGTTCTTTCTTCTCTGCTTATGAAGCTCATGCAAAACTTGTTCTCTACTCGTCTTATCAATGTGGAAATCTAGTGTAGAATTAATTTTTTGGGTATTTTCACAGGATTTGGAGATATACGCTTCACAGAGGCCTGCTTTGTTGTTGTTGTGGATGATGAGGGTCTCTTCTTAGAAGGCTCCATAGATGTTATCCGTCGTTCTAATGCCTCCACTTTACTAGTAATGTCATTTAGACGCATGTTCACACTGTTAAATGTGTTATTGATCTCTTTCAATTCATTTCTGTTTTCCCTCACACTATCACTGATTGTTTTATACTCTGATTTTATATAGATTCCCATTTCATTATATTTATTCTGAATGTCCATCAGCGGTTTATCAATGTTGAGAATAACCTTCTCATTCATTAATTTATGTTCATCCAGATCCTTGTTGATATCTTTGATCAAAATATCAACCCTAACATTGAAGGTATCTTTAAGACTGGTTTCCGTTTTCAGATTCAGTTTGTGTGTTAATTTATCAACATATACTTCATTTGCAACATCTCCATCATCTTCCGGTGATTTTACGTTGCACATTCTATGATTTTCCATATCATAACTTCCATCACTCGTTAGGAATAATCCTTGTCCGTGAACTTGTTTGAAATTATTATTAAATATATTTGTATCATATATCCACATGGAAGAGGAGGCTCTGCCAAACTTATCCATTGAAACCATCTTTATAACTGTGATGAATTTGCCTTACACCCGGTTTTTGTTCGATTACACCAGCCTCTATCAATTATTCTATTATAGAGACTATCTCGTTGTGATGGTTATTGTTACCAACGTGCAAGGATGCAACAAGAAGTCTTAGTCTATCCACAATTTCGTTAACGTCATCCCAATAAACATATTCGACAGGTTTCTCGTTATATTCAAGCATATCATTTTTCATATATGCATTTCCAGTGTATGTTTTGGACCTTGGTCTATTCATGGAATTAATCAAAGGTTTCAGTACATTTTTGTATTTTACAATGTTTCTTATTCGATCAGCTGGATCGTTATCATTTGACTGTAATTTTTCCCATCTTCCACAGTGTAAGTATCAGGTTGAACATCTCTGTAAAATATCAAATTATACAGTCCTGTGGTACCCTTGAACGGAGTACCCTTAATAATTATATTACTCTCACTATCAATTTCAATAGGTTGATTACCCATGAACCATTTATCTAAAGTCGAATTATATTGCAAACCCATTTTATCATCCTATCTCTTGACATCATCAACCAATAGGAGTCCTTCCAAGTAATAACGTGCTAATGTGGGGTACTGTTGCAGAAACTCCTCTGTAGCCGCTGCATTATCTTCCTTATGTTTTCTCAATTCTTCACGAATCTGATCGATAGTAGGTTCGGGTGTAAACACATCTTCCTCAGTATCTGGAGGGTTATATACGAAGTCTTCTCCTTCAGTTACAATATTTGGAATTGGCATGTTCTCCAATACTTTCAGGTTTAATCAACCAATTTTGTTCGATTATTTCAGCATTTTTCGCAATTTCCTCCAGAGGCTTAGATATATTCTTGAACATATTATCTAGAATCTCATCATTTTCAGCTTTACCCAGTTGTTGTTTTGCTTTTAACTTGTTAGGCAAATTCACATCCATGCTGAGTGGTTTGTCTATTTCAAATGAAAGTATATATACATGTTAGATGTATATATAGCTATCAAAACTTTTGCGATAAGGCCCTTTGTTCATGTCACAGTCTTTGTTTATCATAAGGAATCCAAACTTATCTTTCCAACATGCGCTACATATCTCTTCGAATTTCTCGAGTGTAATGTCGGTACTTATATGATCGGTGAATACATGTTTCAAATTGAGTTCATCCTATTCGAAAATAATCAAGCAATTGGCATTGTCGCGCAATCCATGTTTCGGACATTTAGCAAAAGATTGACAAAGATAGAAACTATCAATTGAGTTGTGTCTCCCTCTTGAAAAATAAGCACGAATTTTCTCCTGTTTCTCATCCATTACATCATCGAATATTATAACCGAATTAGGTTTCGCTTCTGTAGGGTCTATGACATCATCACTCTCTGTGTACGGAAAATATCCAAGCCCCTTAATTTTCTTCAATGTCTCCTTTAGTAACTGATATTTTGGTAGGTGTAAAGACTTTGAATATATGTATACGTTTTCAAATTTCAGACCGTTTGCATCTAACAATGGAGATAACATTACATTTGTTTTCCCACAATTACTTGGACCACAGATTATTGTTTGTAGAGTGTTTGGCAGCAAAGAGCTATGACGTTGTGGTTGTTCAACATTCTCAATGCTTGACCCTAAGTTCATAATATTCAACGAGTCTTTTTGCTTAACAATCTTCATGTTGCCTAGAAGAGCATCGAAATCATACTGAAACATATGTTAATAAGCATTTGTTTATATACTAGTTGATGATGTTATATTGTGTATGTCCGATCACGCGGTTAAGGACTTCTACGCTTATGTCAAAAGCAAGTATCAAATACGTGTTAAATAGGTCAGAATGTTGAAGCACGTGCTCAACACGTGTCTGAATGTTGAAACACGTGTCTGAACACGTCTCTGAGTAGAGCGCGTGCCTGAATGTTGAAGCACGTTCTTAACACGTGTCTGAGTATTGAAGCACGTGCCGGAGTGTTGAATCACGAGATAAAACATGTGCATGAATGTACTACCCATTCACTTTTCACACCTAATGTATTCAACAGTATTATAACTTCAAATTTACAGTGTGATGAATAATGAGTAGATATTATTATTATTACTCGCATTTTATTCCTCATCTGACCATCATAGTTCGTGAACGATGATGACGTCATCATCGTTCGTGAACTATGGTCGCCGGATTGAAACAATGAATGCCTCCCGTGACGTCATCATCGTTCGTAAACTATGGTCACCGGATTGAATCAGCTACTGTTATCGGTTTGAAGCAGTGACGTCATCATCGTTCGTAGACTATGATCGCCGGATTGAATCAGTTACTGACAACGGTTTTGAAGCAGTGACGTCATCATCGTTCGTAAACTATGATCTCCGGATCTTCAATTCAATAAAACACCACTTACTCGTCAAAATCATTATGTATTTTGATACACATGAAGCTATCATTAGATGTTCTCCCCATCTAATTTGCATGTATCATTTTTACCTCATCAAAACTATGGAAATTACCATTCTGCATGTCAAGACTTTCCATTTGATACCTATAAAGCTATTGTTGACATTCATAGATCCGCCATGACAGTTCACGTGACAAATGCTTCATGGATCCACCACGTCACACCCGCCAAGACACGACACGACATGACACCTCGATGAAGACCTCACGTGACAGACGCCATGACACCTCGTTGAAGACACACGTGACAGCCGCCATGACAACTCTTTCCGTCCCCCATGTTGCTCTATGGTTTTGACTTGGGGTAGCTCTATATCCTTCAGCTATATGGTACGTGATAGCCGCCATGACACCTCGTGACATACACCTCGTTGAAGCCCCACGGGACAGACACCAAATCGAAGTGACAGACGTCATGATATCTCACCGCGTGACAGAGCATGTTATTTCAAAACCGTACGAAGCAGTCTGTAACTTTGGTTCACCGTCACGTGGTGGTGACATCTACACGAAGCAGTCTGTACCTTCAATCCCCCCCCCCTATGAAAGCAGTCTGTGTCTTTGAACCAAGGGTGCAGACTGCTTCATAGAGGTGTTGGGACCACCTTCACGAAGCAGTCTGTACCTTCGATGACAGCTGTCACGTGATAGCGACATCTCTACATAGCATTCTGTACCTTGGGCTCACCATGACAGCTGTCCCGTGATAATCACGTGACCCTGTACATGTGGCACACTTTTTGTAAGCACCCTGTATACTCTTTACAAACAACATATCCTTATCTCACACCTTATCACAGCATGGATGTATTATAATCATTATGATTATTCACATTTCATTCCTCATCAGCTCATCATAGTTCGTGAACGATGATGACGTCGGTAGATGAACTTGGCTACCACGGGCTCAGGATATCCGATCTCCACTTCCGGTCTAGCTGTCGGTGTGCATCCGGTGTATGAGCTCGTCCTTATCAGTTTTGAAAGGATGTAGGTGATAAGGATTTTATTCGTAAAGAGTATACAGAGTGTGTATAAAAAGTGTGTCACATGAGAGAGTATACAGGGTGTGTATAAGAAATGTGTCACATGTACAGGATCACGTGACTATCACATGAAAGCTGTCATGGTGGTCCTAAGGTAGAGATTGCTTCGTGGAGATGACGCCACCAAGTGACAGCTGTCATGGCGGACCTAAGGTACAGATTGCTTCGTGAAGATGTCGCCACCAAGTGACAGCTGTCATGGCGAACCTGAGGTACAGATTGCTTCGTGCAGATGTCGCCACCAAGTGACAGCTGTCATGATGGACCTAAGGTACAGATTGCTTCGTGAAGATGGCGCCACCAAGTGACAGCTGTCATGGCGGTCCTAAGGTACAGATTGCTTCGTGGAGATGGCGCCACCAAGTGACAGCTGTCATGGCGGTCCTAAGGTACAGATTGCTTCGTGGAGATGGCGCCACCAAGTGACAGCTGTCATGGCGGTCCCAAGGTACACATTGCTTCGTGGAGATTTCGCCACCAAGTGACAGCTGTCATGGCGACCCTAAGATACAGAATGCTTCGTGGAGATGGCGCCACCAAGTGACAGCTGTCATGGCGACCCTAAGGTATAGGCTGCTTAATGGAGATGTCGCCACCACATGACAGCTGTCATGGCGGACCAAAGGTACAGGTTGCTTCGTGTAGGTGTTACCACCACGTGACAGCTGTCATGGTGGGCTAAAGGTACAGGCTGCTTCGTGTAGGTGTCACCACCACGTGACAGCTGTCATGGTGAGCTAAAGGTACAGGCTGCTTCATGTAGGTGTAACGTGACAGATGTCATGGCGGACCGAAGGTACAGGCTGCTTCGTGTAGGTGTCACCACCACGTGACAGCTGTCATGGCGGGCTAAAGGTACAGGCTGCTTCGTGTAGGTGGCGCCACCAGTTCTGCTCGTCCAACTCGTGCGAATCCAAGATGACAGACTGCTATCACAGGGCAGACGTGTGACGTCACAGCATAAAGGTACAGACTGCTTCGTGGAGGTGTCGCCACCAGTTCGACTCGTCCGACTCATGCGACTCGTACGGTTTTGAAATCTCATGATCTGTCACGCGGTGAGATATGGTGTCTGTCACTTCGACGGAGTGTCCGTCACAAGGTGTCATGGTGGCTATCACGTACCATAGAGCTGAAGGTTATAGAGCTAACCCAACTCAAAACCATAGAGCATCATGGTGGTGGAAAGAGTTGTCATGGTGTCTGTCACGTGAGGTCTTCATCAAGGTGTCATGTCGCGTCTTGGAGGGTGTGACGTGGTGGATCCATGGAGCATCTGTCACGCGAACTGTCATGGCGGATCTATGAATGTCAACCAGAGCTTTATAGGTATCAAATGAAAAGTCTTGATATGCAGAATGTTAATTTTATTGAATTGAAGATCCTGCGATCATAGTTTACGAACGATGATGACGTAACGGGAGGCATTCATTGTTTCAATCCGGCGACCATAGTTTACGAACGATGATGACGTCACTGCTTCGAAACGATGACAGTAACTGATTCAATCCGGCGACCATAGTTCACGAACGATGATGGTCAGATGAGGAATGAAATGCGAGTAATAATAATAATATCTACTCATTATTCATCACATTGATATTGAGAACTCTATGTGTAAATGTGAATAGTTGGAGGTTATCCAGTAAGTTTGTAAATGTGTCATTATGCATATATCTTTTGAAGAATACACACGTAGACTTTGAAAATTTGTGGAGAAAGTTCATGAACTAAGAAGAGACTTGAATTTTTACGAAGATAAAATAAAAGTTATAAGACTGTTGAATACATTTACAAGTGTAAAAAGTGAAGATAATGATGGGAGTGCGGATGTTAAAAACAAATTTCGTGATTCTAACCACAATTCTGAATGGTATTCTATACGCAAACGTTCCCCAACACGTTGAGCACATTTATATTTGTCTGAAGGATGTTGCAACCGATGGTGGTGGGGGGTGTAACCGTACCGAATGGATTCCGATGAATTTTCGAAAAATGAACGATAATCAATTAGAGGTATTCGCATTCAACATTCCTCAAGACAATCGTACCACCATGCATTATAAACTTAAACTCTTATTCTTTGATCGGAGTGAGGGAGATATGGCTGAATGGCAATTGCTCCAACAATCATCATGTTTACCACATGTCATACTAAAGACAATATCAACACCATCCACACGTACATCATCCTCACTAGACGAAGCAATTTCTAAAATTTTCGCAATTTTGTATGCAATTTTATCTTCTTCATCAGTACTAATGTTGAAAATGTTTGTTAAATATGTGAAGAAGGCTATTTATCATGTAAATAAATGATTGTATGAAGATATAAGTGTTTTAATAAAACAAAAGGAATGATAACAATAATTCCGATATATGGTGATAACTTCACTACTTCAAACCGGTGATGGTAAGTAATTCAATTCAGGGACCATAGTTTACGAACGATGATGAACACTTGAATGATGAAACATACATATAAACATTAACGCAAGCGCATTTCATAGTTACCTCGGTTTTATTTTTTTTTGAAATAATAGAAGAACTTAATATGTTTACATCAATATATTGACATTATCATTTTCTAGTTCATAAGCTTCATTTTTGTGATTGATAACACATTCTATCAATGACTCGATGTTGATATCACTAATCAATTGTTCACCCCCCTCTTCTTCTGCGGCATGAATAATATTTCCTCTTGCATACCATTTCAAATCGCGGCGGAAATTCTGTTTCACTTCGTTACCAATATCGATAGCATGAGATATGTTAGACCATTTACGTATTAATCGCATTCCTCGATTTTGTAATTTCCTGTCGGCATCACGCCAACCATCCTCCTGTCGACGCATTAGGTACCATTCTGGTCTGATATCATTCGATGTTCGATATAATCCTAAAAAATATATAGGTATTATATAAATTTTATTATAAAAAACAAAGTAATTACCTAAATTTCGTCTCTTTCCGAAATTTATAGGAGGTGGAACAATATTTGGTGCAATGTTATTCCGTAAGGTGATAACATTCATTTGAATTTGTTGAGATAAGCGTTGAGATCGTTCTTTCGCAAGACATTCACGTTCCTCAGCTCTTTGACGTTCTTGTTGTTCATAGAATTTCTCGTACTCACAATATTTTATCATAATAAATTTCATTAACGAAAACAGTTCACGTAACTCGATGACTTCAGGAGTTCTCATTTGCATAAATAATGATTCAAAATCAATAGCATCTAGAACATAATATTTCTTTCGTGCATCAGTCTCATCACAAATTTCTAAATGGTGTATATGCGGGTTTTTCCTCAACAATTTTGTTATAACACCCTTTTTAGCATGATATTTTTTGCCGCGGTAACCTAACCAATCCAAGTAGGCATGGCGACACTTGGGCCCGCCTGATAGAGAGCCTTATCAGATGTAGGCAACCAGTAGCGCATGCGCGGTATGCCCAGACAGGTATCGGTAAGTATTGGTATTATCGGTTGGGTAGATGGTGTGGTGTCTGACCTTCGGCTTTGTGGTAATCAGCCTGTATACAAGGTCGCTCGAAACAGCTCAGGGTCAGGGAGAATTTCAGCGTAAACATATTCTCTGACAAAAGATACGAGATAGTTGAGAGTCTGTGAATATTCACGAAAATAAACTTAATTCAACTCATCATTCTATAGCAACAATTGCGGTTAAACGGGAAGTATAAATCATATCTGTTTGAAACACCTAGCCAACGCGTTAAATTATTATTAAAATGAAATTTCAATTTATCGTTCTATCACGGTTAAATGGATAAATCATATCTGTTTGTGAAACATATCGCAAGATTGCAACGTGTTAGAAGCCGCAGATAACCAACAATTGACCAGGCGCGGACTGGCCCCCAGACATTTGTTTCTCCACGCTTCAAAAATTCCACGATTGTAGATATAAGCTAGACCGATAGAACAACATGTTCATCCTCGGAAACCAGGCGAGCGAAAGCACAAAGCAGCTCATGCGATCGAGGTTAGCGATCAGCGTGACGAAAACGACTCGGAAGCGACATGAAAAAAAAAACGACATGAAAAACGATTAAAACGACATGAAAAACGATAAAACGACATGAAAAACGATCAAAACGACATGAAAAACGATAAAACGACATGAAAAACGATCAAAACGACATGAAAAACGATCAAAACGACATGAAAAACAATCAAAACGACATGAAAAAGCGATAAAACGACATGAAAAACGATCAAAACGACATGAAAGCGTGACCAAAACGACTCGTGTGGGTCGTACAAGGCGTGTGGCAGCCCAACGAGTTAGTGTTTGTAACATATAGCTCACATAATATCATGGCACCTTATTGCAACTACCATGATCTACAAAATTTTAGACTTATACTTAAGCTAGATTATAAAATACATAGCTGCTGCTGAAGCTAACATTTAGTTATTGAAATAATAAGTATGATTTCACATTATTAGAATCTAATGGGATAGTTTGAAGGTGAGTTACTTGTTTGTGTGAATATAATCACTGGATGTAAGCAGCTTATACGGCCAGTGTTTCATTTTATGTAATATTATTGATATCTATTCACATGTAGCTATTATTATTGATATTTACATATAGTTACAATATACTCATTTCACATAATTAGAATCTAATATTATATCATAGGAAATAACCTGAATAGTCTGAACATAAGCATTTTTAACATTTAGTTGAATATTTGTGAACATTTATGAGATATATAGGTGACAAGAGATTATGGTTTGGGGTCCATCAGCTCGGTGGAAGAACTCTACTCAATAAGTAAACGATCGATCCTTGTATATTTGTACACTGTAGAATTATTATTATCGCAAACGATGGTGTGTCTTATTTCATTTATGAAACATGCGATAATTATATTTAACCGATTATAAACTGTACCCGCGATAAAACGAATGGATAGATAAATTATATCAAACTCCGTTCATCAGCAAACCAGCGGTTTCCGCTCAAAACCGTGTGAACGGATTTACATAGTCGCGTGGGTCTTCATAAGTGGAAACTAAAAGGCTGAAGACTTCATTTCTCAAGATCCATCAGGGCCTGTGTGTGTGTATGTGTTCGAAGGTAAGCACTCTTTTGATATTTTTATCCTATTGTTATAATGAATCTAAAAGAAGTTGGTCGATAGATAGTATGAAGGTAGAAATATTTTTGAATTCTCAGAATATGTTTTGACGGTAAAAAATATGAAAATTATTCAATGTCAAGATTTGTTCCAACCTTTTGAAATATGTACAGATAGGTGTGAGCCGAAAAACAGAGCATCCAACTCCATGTATAGAAGAGGCCGGATTTCATAAATGTGAAAACTTCATCCGTAGATGAATTAGTAATATATAAAACAAATGTGAAGATTTCATTTACAGGTGTTGGATAATATAAAAAGTAAATTATCAGAAATTTCTTATATTTTACCCGTAATTATTCAGAGAACATAATATATCCTGAGATTAGTACCTGTAGTGTGGCCTGTTTTTAAATTATTCAAGCATATAATTTTGAAGACTACAACATCCCGAGAGGGATAGTCAAACACCTCGGGTCAGTATTTTTTTTTCCCCTGTTAAATTATTCCGAAAACGTAATTTCATAGGATTATCATTTTATAATCAATGTTTGACATATATACATTGTTTTCCACACCACAGGCAAAAATGATGATTCAAGACATACCTAAACAACAAGCTCAAAATGAATGAAAAACGTTTCAGTGTATGTAATATCTTCCTGACTTGAGCAATCTTTCTGAATCACTATTTCTGACTTGAATTTATAAGCATTCGACTGATTCTCATTATTTTACTTATTTACCATTATTCCATAATTAGCTAATTCAATTCATCGGATTATGAAATAAAGAATGATTCTAGTAAGCTATTTTTTTTATTTGTAATATACAATTCATAATTCAGGATATATTAAGGGTATCTAAACATTACACTACCATGTTTATCTCCATGATTGATACACCCACATTTTTTAAGCAATTTCTCCGAATCGGTATTTGAACAGAATGCTGAAAATTGATTCATCTTCTTGGTATGCATAACCAATTTTGCTGCATATCCTTTTTTACGGTACTCCTTCAGGGTATAAATGAAATTCATCGTCTTTGGATTGGTATGTTTACCCAGAGGATCATAATCCATACTTGACATTAGCACGAAAGAGGCTGGTTTATCATCTATGTATAATACATAACATGACACCCTCTGATCCTGACACCACATCTCGATAATGATGCGTGTAATCATATCCTCTTCTAGATGAAACTTTCGAATTTCTCTAATAGCTTTCTCTCCATATAAAAATGTTATCTTCTCCATGAGCCTCTCAAAATGGAATGTTTATAAGGATATTAAATTACCTACTTCTGGGGCGGGGGGCGCTATTGAGTATATTACACGCTGGTATATTACTTCATCAACGACCGAATATTGAACTTTGTTTATATCAACCCATACGCATTGTTTTTACATATATAAACTATGTAGTCACTTATTCTACATCTACATTTGCACCCTATCCCATTATCTTCCGATTCTGATAATGTCATATTTATGCGCTCCCCTCCAATTTTACATATAGATTTTTTGTGTTGAAAATCATATTCTACACATCAAGGCCTTTCATCCATGAAGCTATGGTTGCAACAAAATTTACAGTTTTCCCTGTTTATACCCTCGATATTAGATTTTTCTCTATGTAAACCATAAAATTCATACTCTACTTGTTGAGACCTTTCATTTGATACCCATAAAGCCCCACTTTAAAAATTTCAAATCCTTATCGCGAGAGATCGGTCAAACTGATTGACATATAAATAGTATATTCTTATTCAGCACATCACATACATTCTGAATATGCAATAAAATCGCTACTTCCGGTGTGACAATGTGTCGACTATATAATCTACTTCCGTTAGATGCACTGATTTTTTTTTTTGAAATTAATCAATTTAATATATGTGTAAAGCAACAATTTTTAAATGCAAAGTTACAAGGCGGTTCTTTCATAGCCGTCAGGCAACAGTTCCCGTTAATGCTGCTAAAGCAAATGAAAAACACTGTTCATACCTAACCTCTGATGGTAACAACCCATTTTGTAAGTGGGGATTACAGATACCGAAGTTGATACTCTCTCTCCCCAAAAGGAGATACCTGGCGTGTTTCCATTTGGGAAAAGTCGACCACCCTTTAGACCTCAGGATGGAGGATGAAGCAAAAGAAAAAATGAGGTAGAAAATATGTTAACTTACATTATTCTTACACTAAAGCACTGGCACTTGATTGAAAGTTTTCCACAAAATATATTCAACGCACTAAACACAGAATACAGGTTGGAATGATCCAAAGTACGACTTACTTGTTCCGAATCATGCTGTTGAATAATTTGAATATGTTTAAGCACTAACAAAACACGTCTAGTTCCTCCTTTTATAGGAACTTCCGTCACGTACACCGTTCATGTACGATGTCACGTCCATCGTTTATATCCTGAGTTGATGAATTTGTTGTTGTAACCACATGCCAAAAGAGCACAATGATTAAGTTTCGTTAGATCCATCATAAATCTGAAACAATATGAATAAGAATTGAAGATTTTTAAAACTCGTAATACACACACCAGATTGAAACATTAGCTAATTTATAAAAAATTAATTTTGTACTTGTTATTTTATGAATATGAATTGAATAATTTTGTAACTGTCTCAATGCTAATAAGAGGTTTATTCTGAATAAGAGACAAATCAAGTATGTTTTATGGCAGTGAATTAAATAATTGAATTAAACTTACATTTTCCGTTCAATAGAAGACAGCACACACAGGATATGAGAAAACGATGTGTTTCGTTTGAGCTGCAACAGATTACTGAGGAAACGAGAATTGAATTCGTAGTCAACATAACTCTCAGTTCTAATTCGCTTACTAACAAGTCTAGACTTGTATATTGTTATTTGTTTACCTAATGAATGAGTCCATTGTATTCAATTGTTCTAGTATAAACTGAATGTGATGACGCAGGTGCATGTGAAATGAACTAGACTTGTACATCACTCATTGTTATTTGTTTACCTAATGAATGAATCCATTGTATTCAATTATTCTCGTATAAACTGAATGTGATGATGACGCAGGTGCATGCAAAATGGACGTGTTCTCATATACTCAATATGGTTTCTTGTGTAATAACTTCATTCAATAGATAGTGATATAGCTATAGAATTAGTAATATTTTGAATTGGGGTCTCATAGATGTCGTCCTTTGAGATTAACACAGGGCAAAATAATTTTGATTGACTGTCATCATCAACAATTTCTGAATATCAATTGTGATTCACTATGATCCATAAGATTATGAATATTTACCATTCCAGCAGTCCAAAGGTGAGTTTACAATGTTGCGAAGAATGGATAAGTAATATTGTTGGTGCGAAGATTCGCATAGGAATCAATCCACGCTTTATTTCATATCCCCCCTCCAACGGGTATGTTGTATTCAAAAATAGAAATTTTTCATCCCGAATTAACATTTCAAACTCTTCAAACATTCGATCTAACCCTGAACTATCTTCGGATGTACCACCACTATCTTGGTACGACATTTTACTACAACTGAACTGATTGTTGGATTTTCTCTAACATACAGCCTGAAGATCACACACGCACGCGCAGATCATATAATATCACTTCTAGCAATCCAACTTTTCTCCTTTATTCCCAACCATTTGACGTACATTTTATCACCTTTTTTTTCGAAGCACTTTCTCAATCAAAAAGACATCAGGTTGTTTGGTCTTCTGCAATTCTTCCTCGTAGAAACAACCGCTGATTGGGGAGCTCTTCATATCCTCGAGTAGATACGTGACTGGGTTAGTGATTTTAATTTTTATAATTTTAAAGAGCTCCGCCGACCAATTAGGCCATGTATTTTCCACCATCATTACGATGATTCAGACAGGTCAAATTGTTCGTTTGCTCGAATTTCCCCGTTTCACATTGAGTACCATCGAAACTATGAACCTGAACGATGTGTGGGTAAACATCCAATTCTATACACTTCCTTCTCAAAAATTCGGCTTTTTGCTGTCCTCGGACATAAATATAGTCGACTGCACACAGGAGAATCGATTTAAGAATATTATTTATTTCTTCATAATCCACATTCCCAGATACATAATCGAGTCCATGATAAGACTTTTGTAAATACCATACGGATTTTCGCTCCTATGCATTTAGCGATGAATAAGATGTGTGCGGTTTGAATAAGGAATAATGACGTTTGAATCCAATTTGTGTACACATTTCTTTTGGATGGAATGCATCGTCGAATTATCGAAACGATCGATTTTCATCGTTAACCACGATTATCAATCATTATTTAAATCAATCTGCTGTAGGATTGGAATCAAATTCGTGAAAAATTTTAAACAGACTTAGTAGGGAATTTTAAAACAATTTATTTTATATTCTTAAATTTTTATTAAATACTTACTTCAACAATCAATAATCGACAGATTTACAAAAACAACATTAATCACATTAAAGGCCCATTTAAGAGTTTCGTACACGAGTACAAGCGATGATATTTCGTCCCCTCCCTTCGAAGAAAAAAAATAATTTACAAAATTATTAGAACTTTCAATATGAAAGAACTTGAATTTTTCAAAATGTGTATCCAAGACAAGAAGGAAGGTAAGAAAATTTTCAAGGCCAATCTATTCACAGATTGTTTTATCGTACATAATTGAAATCTTTTCAAAAATAATACAAAAAAACCCGAGTGTTTGAGATACATAGCTATTAGAACGTTCAATAATTTCACTTGGAATCCACAACTGATTTTATACCACATATCGGAAAATATATATTTGCGAACAAAGAAACATCGTAATTTCGCTCTTTCCGTTTTCAAATCTCTGTCAAAAATTTGATATAGTAGGAAAGAATAGAAGTAGCTCAGAATTAAATTCTATTCACAGGGCAAAATAATTTTGATTGACTGTCATCACCAACAATATCAATTGTGATTTACTATGATCCATAAGGTTATGAATATTTACTTTTTTCAACTACATGTATATTGCGTAATTCTTATTCCGATTCCAATCTAATCTGCTTCATTATATTGATTCCGATTCTTAACAACTTCCACACTAATGAAGTTCTTTGTTTCAATCGAGTTTTGACTTCATTACGGATCACATTTTATGCAATTCTCCGTAAATGTAATATCTATATAGTTCAAGCAATACATGCAGAAATTAATACCTGGAAAAAAAAATATGAGCGTATAGCAAATTAAATTTAAAAAGGTGAGTTTCTGCAACTCGATCTGAAATGTCGAACATAACTTACAAAACTGGCAAAAATGCTGTTTTTCTTAAAAAACTATAGCTCGGATCGGAAATAGTTAAAGGAGAAAGTTGTAGGTATCAGATAGATAATTATCGATATCTTTCATACTTTTCGAGTTATATTGAAAAAACCGTTGACAATCGTTATTGGGAGGGTCTTTGAAAACAGTCATATCACATTGTCATTAGTTACAAAACGTTTTTTCTTGGGAGGGTCCAAATGTTTTTTGGGAGGGTCCAAACGTTCTTTGGGAGGATCCAATCGTTAAATAAGAAATCTAAGGTATGATGTTTATACTAGCGTGTGTATTCAATTTTCTCATTTGGTTAGATTGTGTTTCTCTTAAATTTGGTTTTTAAAACTGGTAAGTCAAGTTGGTAGTTATTCACCACATCACGTAAATTCTGAATATGCAATAAAATGATCACTTCCGGTTTCACTTCCTGTGTAACAATGTGTCGAATATATAACCCACTTCCGGTTTAACCCTGATGATGTTTGACAGTGGTGAGGACACCTTCATGAAGCAGCCTGTACCTTTTGGACCTTAGGTACAGATTGCTTCCTAGGGGTGGCGGAGCCCCCTCCACGAAGCAGTCTGTACCTAAGGTCCAAAAGGTACAGGCTGCTTCATGAAGGTGTCCTCACCACTGTCAAACATCATCAGGGTTAAACCGGAAGTGGGTTATATATTCGACACATTGTTACACAGGAAGTGAAACCGGAAGTGATCATTTTATTGCATATTCAGAATTTACGTGATGTGGTGAATAACTACCAACTTGACTTACCAGTTTTAAAAACCAAATTTAAGAGAAACACAATCTAACCAAATGAGAAAATTGAATACACACGCTAGTATAAACATCATACCTTAGATTTCTTATTTAACGATTGGATCCTCCCAAAGAACGTTTGGACCCTCCCAAAAAACATTTGGACCGTCCCAAGAAAAAACGTTTTGTAACTAATGACAATGTGATATGGCTGTTTTTAAAGACCCTCCCAATAACGATTGGATCCTCCCAAAGAACGTTTGGACCCTCCCAAAAAACATTTGGACCCTCCCAAGAAAAAACGTTTTGTAACTAATGACAATGTGATATGACTGTTTTCAAAGACCCTCCCAATAACGATTGGATCCTCCCAAAGAACGTTTGGACCCTCCCAAAAAACATTTGGACCCTCCCAAGAAAAAACGTTTTGTAACTAATGACAATGTGATATGACTGTTTTCAAAGACCCTCCCAATAACGATTGCCAACGGTTTTTTCAATATAACTCGAAAAGTATGAAAGATATCGATAATTATCTATCTGATACCTACAACTTTCTCCTTTAACTATTTCCGATCCGAGCTATAGTTTTTTAAGAAAAGCAGCATTTTTGCCAATTTTGTAAGTTATCTTCGACATTTCAGATCGAGTTGCAGAAACTCACCTTTTTAAATTTAATTTGCTATACGCTCATATTTTTTTTCCAGGTATTAATTTCTGCATGTATTGCTTGAACTATATAGATATTACATTTACGGAGAATTGCATAAAATGTGATCCGTAATGAAGTCAAAACTCGATTGAAACAAAGAACTTCATTAGTGTGGAAGTTGTTAAGAATCGGAATCAATATAATGAAGCAGATTAGATTGGAATCGGAATAAGAATTACGCAATATACATGTAGTTAAAAAAAGTAAATATTCATAACCTTATGGATCATAGTAAATCACAATTGATATTGTTGGTGATGACAGTCAATCAAAATTATTTTGCCCTGTGAATAGAATTTAATTCTGAGCTACTTCTATTCTTTCCTACTATATCAAATTTTTGACAGAGATTTGAAAACGGAAAGAGCGAAATTACGATGTTTCTTTGTTCGCAAATATATATTTTCCGATATGTGGTATAAAATCAGTTGTGGATTCCAAGTGAAATTATTGAACGTTCTAATAGCTATGTATCCCAAACACTCGGGTTTTTTTGTATTATTTTTGAAAAGATTTCAATTATGTACGATAAAACAATCTGTGAATAGATTGGCCTTGAAAATTTTCTTACCTTCCTTCTTGTCTTGGATACACATTTTGAAAAATTCAAGTTCTTTCATATTGAAAGTTCTAATAATTTTGTAAATTTTTTTTTTTTTCGAAGGGAGGGGACGAAATATCATCGCTTGTACTCGTGTACGAAACTCTTAAATGGGCCTTTAATGTGATTAATGTTGTTTTTGTAAATCTGTCGATTATTGATTGTTGAAGTAAGTATTTAATAAAAATTTAAGAATATAAAATAAATTGTTTTAAAATTCCCTACTAAGTCTGTTTAAAATTTTTCACGAATTTGATTCCAATCCTACAGCAGATTGATTTAAATAATGATTGATAATCGTGGTTAACGATGAAAATCGATCGTTTCGATAATTCGACGATGCATTCCATCCAAAAGAAATGTGTATACAAATTGGATTCAAACGTCATTATTCCTTATTCAAACCGCACACATCTTATTCATCGCTAAATGCATAGGAGCGAAAATCCGTATGGTATTTACAAAAGTCTTATCATGGACTCGATTATGTATCTGGGAATGTGGATTATGAAGAAATAAATAATATTCTTAAATCGATTCTCCTGTGTGCAGTCGACTATATTTATGTCCGAGGACAGCAAAAAGCCGAATTTTTGAGAAGGAAGTGTATAGAATTGGATGTTTACCCACACATCGTTCAGGTTCATAGTTTCGATGGTACTGTCTGAATCATCGTAATGATGGTGGAAAATACATGGCCTAATTGGTCGGCGGAGCTCTTTAAAATTATAAAAATTAAAATCACTAACCCAGTCACGTATCTACTCGAGGATATGAAGAGCTCCCCAATCAGCGGTTGTTTCTACGAGGAAGAATTGCAGAAGACCAAACAACCTGATGTCTTTTTGATTGAGAAAGTGCTTCGAAAAAAAAGGTGATAAAATGTACGTCAAATGGTTGGGAATAAAGGAGAAAAGTTGGATTGCTAGAAGTGATATTATATGATCTGCGCGTGCGTGTGTGATCTTCAGGCTGTATGTTAGAGAAAATCCAACAATCAGTTCAGTTGTAGTAAAATGTCGTACCAAGATAGTGGTGGTACATCCGAAGATAGTTCAGGGTTAGATCGAATGTTTGAAGAGTTTGAAATGTTAATTCGGGGTGAAAAATTTCTATTTTTGAATACAACATACCCGTTGGAGGGGGGATATGAAATAAAGCGTGGATTCCTTCCTATGCGAATCTTCGCACCAACAATATTACTTATCCATTCTTCGCAACATTGTAAACTCACCTTTGGACTGCTGGAATGGTAAATATTCATAATCTTATGGATCATAGTGAATCACAATTGATATTCAGAAATTGTTGATGATGACAGTCAATCAAAATTATTTTGCCCTGTGTTAATCTCAAAGGACGACATCTATGAGACCCCAATTCAAAATATTACTAATTCTATAGCTATATCACTATCTATTGAATGAAGTTATTACACCAGAAACCATATCGAGTATATGAGAACACGTCCATTTTGCATGCACCTGCGTCATCATCACATTCAGTTTATACGAGAATAATTGAATACAATGGATTCATTCATTAGGTAAACAAATAACAATGAGTGATGTACAAGTCTAGTTCATTTCACATGCACCTGCGTCATCACATTCAGTTTATACTAGAACAATTGAATACAATGGACTCATTCATTAGGTAAACAAATAACAATATACAAGTCTAGACTTGTTAGTAAGCGAATTAGAACTGAGAGTTATGTTGACTACGAATTCAATTCTCGTTTCCTCAGTAATCTGTTGCAGCTCAAACGAAACACATCGTTTTCTCATATCCTGTGTGTGCTGTCTTCTATTGAACGGAAAATGTAAGTTTAATTCAATTATTTAATTCACTGCCATAAAACATACTTGATTTGTCTCTTATTCAGAATAAACCTCTTATTAGCATTGAGACAGTTACAAAATTATTCAATTCATATTCATAAAATAACAAGTACAAAATTAATTTTTTATAAATTAGCTAATGTTTCAATCTGGTGTGTGTATTACGAGTTTTAAAAATCTTCAATTCTTATTCATATTGTTTCAGATTTATGATGGATCTAACGAAACTTAATCATTGTGCTCTTTTGGCATGTGGTTACAACAACAAATTCATCAACTCAGGATATAAACGATGGACGTGACATCGTACATGAACGGTGTACGTGACGGAAGTTCCTATAAAAGGAGGAACTAGACGTGTTTTGTTAGTGCTTAAACATATTCAAATTATTCAACAGCATGATTCGGAACAAGTAAGTCGTACTTTGGATCATTCCAACCTGTATTCTGTGTTTAGTGCGTTGAATATATTTTGTGGAAAACTTTCAATCAAGTGCCAGTGCTTTAGTGTAAGAATAATGTAAGTTAACATATTTTCTACCTCATTTTTTCTTTTGCTTCATCCTCTATCCTGAGGTCTAAAGGGTGGTCGACTTTTCCCAAATGGAAACACGCCAGGTATCTCCTTTTGGGGAGAGAGAGTATCAACTTCGGTATCTGTAATCCCCACTTACAAAATGGGTTGTTACCATCAGAGGTTAGGTATGAACAGTGTTTTTCATTTGCTTTAGCAGCATTAACGGGAACTGTTGCCTGACAGCTATGAAAGAACCGCCTTGTGACTTTGCATTCAAAAATGTAGCTTTACACATATATTACATTGGTCAATTTCGAAATATCATTATTCCTTACTTTTTTTTGCTTCACCCTCCATCACGAGGTCTAAAGGGTGGTCAACTTTTCCCAAATGAAAACACGCCAGGTATCTCCTTTTGGGGAGAGAGAGTATCAACTTCGGTATCTGTAATCCCCGCTTACAAAATGGGTTGTTACCATCAGAGGTTAGGTATGAACAGTGTTTTTCATTTGCTTTAGCAGCATTAACGGGAACTGTTGCCTGACGGCTATGAAAGAACCGCCTTGTGACTTTGCATTCAAAAATTGTTGCTTTACACATATATTAAATTGATTAATTTCAAAAAAAAAAATCAGTGCATCTAACGGAAGTAGATTATATAGTCGACACATTGTCACACCGGAAGTAGCGATTTTATTGCATATTCAGAATGTATGTGATGTGCTGAATAAGAATATACCATTTATATGTCAATCAGTTTGACCGATCTCTCGCGATAAGGATTTGAAATTTTTAAAGTGGGGCTTTATGGGTATCAAATGAAAGGTCTCAACAAGTAGAGTATGAATTTTATGGTTTACATAGAGAAAAATCTAATATCGAGGGTATAAACAGGAAAAACTGTAAATTTTGTTGCAACCATAGCTTCATGGATGAAAGGCCTTGATGTGTAGAATATGAATTTCTACACAAAAAATCTATATGTAAAATTGGAGGGGAGCGCATAAATATGACATTATCAGAATCGGAAGATAATGGGATAGGGTGCAAATGTAGATGTAGAATAAGTGACTACATAGTTTATATATGTAAAAACAATGCGTATGGGTTGATATAAACAAAGTTCAATATTCGGTCGTTGATGAAGTAATATACCAGCGTGTAATATACTCAATAGCGCCCCCCGCCTCAGAAGTAGGTAATTTAATATCCTTATAAACATTCCATTTTGAGAGGCTCATGGAGAAGATAACATTTTTATATGGAGAGAAAGCTATTAGAGAAATTCGAAAGTTTCATCTAGAAGAGGATATGATTACACGCATCATTATCGAGATGTGGTGTCAGGATCAGAGGGTGTCATGTTATGTATTATACATAGATGATAAACCAGCCACTTCCGTGCTAATGTCAAGTATGGATTATGATCCTCTGGGTAAACATACCAATCCAAAGACGATGAATTTCATTTATACCCTGAAGGAGTACCGTAAAAAAGGATATGCAGCAAAATTGGTTATGCATACCAAGAAGATGAATCAATTTTCAGCATTCTGTTCAAATACCGATTCGGAGAAATTGCTTAAAAAATGTGGGTGTATCAATCATGGAGATAAACATGGTAGTGTAATGTTTAGATACCCTTAATATATCCTGAATTATGAATTGTATATTACAAATAAAAAAATAGCTTACTAGAATCATTCTTTATTTCATAATCCGATGAATTGAATTAGCTAATTATGGAATAATGGTAAATAAGTAAAATAATGAGAATCAGTCGAATGCTTATAAATTCAAGTCAGAAATAGTGATTCAGAAAGATTGCTCAAGTCAGGAAGATATTACATACACTGAAACGTTTTTCATTATTTTGAGCTTGTTGTTTAGGTATGTCTTGAATCATCATTTTTGCCTGTGGTGTGGAAAACAATGTATATATGTCAAACATTGATTATAAAATGATAATCCTATGAAATTACGTTTTCGGAATAATTTAACAGGGAAAAAAAAAATACTGACCCGAGGTGTTTGACTATCCCTCTCGGGATGTTGCAGTCTTCAAAATTATATGCTTGAATAATTTAAAAACAGGCCACACTGCAGGTACTAATCTCAGGATATATTATGTTCTCTGAATAATTACGGGTAAAATATAAGAAATTTCTGATAATTTACTTTTTATATTATCCAACACCTGTAAATGAAATCTTCACATTTGTTTTATATATTACTAATTCATCTACGGATGAAGTTTTCACATTTATGAAATCCCTCTTTTATACATGGAGTTGGATGCTCTGTTTTTCGGCTCACACCTATCTGTACATATTTCAAAAGGTTGGAACAAATCTTGACATTGAATAATTTTCATATTTTTTACCGTCAAAACATATTCTGAGAATTCAAAAATATTTCTACCTTCATACTATCTATCGACCAACTTCTTTTAGATTCATTATAACAATAGGATAAAAATATCAAAAGAGTGCTTACCTTCGAACACATACACACACACAGGCCCTGATGGATCTTGAGAAATGAAGTCTTCAGCCTTTTAGTTTCCACTTATGAAGACCCACGCGACTATGTAAATCCGTTCACACGGTTTTGAGCGGAAACCGCTGGTTTGCTGATGAACGGAGTTTGATATAATTTATCTATCCATTCGTTTTATCGCGGGTACAGTTTATAATCGGTTAAATATAATTATCGCATGTTTCATAAATGAAATAAGACACACCATCGTTTGCGATAATAATAATTCTACAGTGTACAAATATACAAGGATCGATCGTTTACTTATTGAGTAGAGTTCTTCCACCGAGCTGATGGACCCCAAACCATAATCTCTTGTCACCTATATATCTCATAAATGTTCACAAATATTCAACTAAATGTTAAAAATGCTTATGTTCAGACTATTCAGGTTATTTCCTATGATATAATATTAGATTCTAATTATGTGAAATGAGTATATTGTAACTATATGTAAATATCAATAATAATAGCTACATGTGAATAGATATCAATAATATTACATAAAATGAAACACTGGCCGTATAAGCTGCTTACATCCAGTGATTATATTCACACAAACAAGTAACTCACCTTCAAACTATCCCATTAGATTCTAATAATGTGAAATCATACTTATTATTTCAATAACTAAATGTTAGCTTCAGCAGCAGCTATGTATTTTATAATCTAGCTTAAGTATAAGTCTAAAATTTTGTAGATCATGGTAGTTGCAATAAGGTGCCATGATATTATGTGAGCTATATGTTACAAACACTAACTCGTTGGGCTGCCACACGCCGTGTACGACCCACACGAGTCGTTTTGGTCACGCTTTCATGTCGTTTTGATCGTTTTTCATGTCGTTTTATCGCTTTTTCATGTCGTTTTGATTGTTTTTCATGTCGTTTTGATCGTTTTTCATGTCGTTTTGATCGTTTTTCATGTCGTTTTATCGTTTTTCATGTCGTTTTGATCGTTTTTCATGTCGTTTTATCGTTTTTCATGTCGTTTTAATCGTTTTTCATGTCGTTTTTTTTTTCATGTCGCTTCCGAGTCGTTTTCGTCACGCTGATCGCTAACCTCGATCGCATGAGCTGCTTTGTGCTTTCGCTCGCCTGGTTTCCGAGGATGAACATGTTGTTCTATCGGTCTAGCTTATATCTACAATCGTGGAATTTTTGAAGCGTGGAGAAACAAATGTCTGGGGGCCAGTCCGCGCCTGGTCAATTGTTGGTTATCTGCGGCTTCTAACACGTTGCAATCTTGCGATATGTTTGACAAACAGATATGATTTATCCATTTAACCGTGATAGAACGATAAATTGAAATTTCATTTTAATAATAATTTAACGCGTTGGCTAGGTGTTTCAAACAGATATGATTTATACTTCCCGTTTAACCGCAATTGTTGCTATAGAATGATGAGTTGAATTAAGTTTATTTTCGTGAATATTCACAGACTCTCAACTATCTCGTATCTTTTGTCAGAGAATATGTTTACGCTGAAATTCTCCCTGACCCTGAGCTGTTTCGAGCGACCTTGTATACAGGCTGATTACCACAAAGCCGAAGGTCAGACACCACACCATCTACCCAACCGATAATACCAATACTTACCGATACCTGTCTGGGCATACCGCGCATGCGCTACTGGTTGCCTACATCTGATAAGGCTCTCTATCAGGCGGGCCCAAGTGTCGCCATGCCTACTAATCCAATAGATCTTCATTCATTAGAACGCTTTGGTTTAGTTGAATATTCCAAAATAAATAGTTTCTTTTATCGTTTCTTATATCGATCCCAAATTTCAGACACACTTCATTAACTGTTAACTTAATAAAATTGTTGGTGAACCATGTAGCCACATTTGAATCACGAACGCACGCTGCTAAGTTCATTTTTATAACTGAACATTTTCTGAAATGATTCCCTCTTACATACGCGAGAACGTGAACGTGAATAGTGAGGGTGGGGGGTAACTCTCCGTTTCGATCTCATTGCAAATGTTGATAACTGACTGATAACGTCACTAGTTGTTTCAATTTGTTTCATTTCCAGCAACCGACTACTATAGTTTACAAACTATGATCGTCGGATGTTTACATAACCACCTACCGTTTGAGAAATAAAATATCAAATATAATAATAATGATAATAACATTTATTTTGAAAAATACATTTTGATAGTACATCATTTAGAACTAAAATTATAACATTATGATTAATCACCTGATTCTTCACACCAAATTCCGAACTGATCCTGTAATCGGAGAATACTCCATTATACGATCGTTAATGATGATGCAATAAGCCCTGGTGTTTTTGGGGAAATTCAGGAAACTTTCCATTTCTAGTTTGACGTCAACTGTTGATGAGTTTATGACATCGTTTTGTTTTGAACAGTCAATCACAAAAATTGCTCTATTCTTGAACGCTATATAATCTAACATGGCTCACTTATTATTTTATTTGAAAATGATTTCTGGAAATCATAATACATCTGGTATGCTTCCACGTATTGCTGGTCGGTGAAATTCAATCTCATTGCTTCATATGGATAACACTCTGAATTCAAGTATAATTTTACATTTAGCAAGTTTATATTATCGAAATATGCACTGTGCTTAACATTATTATTTTTTCGATCAGTTTGGAAAGCTAGAATCACATATCTAGGACGTTCCAAATTCATTGATGTTTTAACAGCCCAAATGTCGGGAGTGCTCTCCTTCATCAACGGATTTTCATGCAGATCCCAACTACGGAATGGAATCAAAATAGGCTTCTCAGCACTCAAATTCCCCAACATTTGAAATTTAACTTGATCACTTGGAAACACATGTCGCACTTTTAATGATATCGTCTTCACATTTATTTTAGCCGTTTTCGTGCCTGTGCTATTAGTATAGCAATCGTTATCGGTTCGAGACCTTATCAAGCGCAGCTTATGTTTACCACTCAAAACTTTGTTATAGTCAATGAATAAGCCTAGTAGAAAATTCAACGGTATCCGTAAATTGATTTTATTATTGTAGACTGAACTCAGTGCATCCTTATATGACCATCCAGAAATAGCTAGAGGTATAGATTCATGTTTGGCATATGTTAGATAAGCTCTGATGGTGCTGACAATACCAGGATCACGTGCTTTGTCTATCTCTTTTCCATTCAATTCATAACTGATATATTCGAAGAGAAACGCTCCGAAATTATTCGTTAGTTCACATTCACCATCACCACTTGCTCCTGGCTGGAATTCTGCCTCGATGAATAAAGCAGACGAGGCCAAATCTACCAATACATCTTGTTGATTGATTAATATCTCAATTTCATCGCTGTTGCCAAAAGATGTTGTGTGGGGATAGAAAGTATGAGTTTCTTCTCGGCTGATGTCTTCATTGAAGTTTGGCTCGTTGAATATTTGAAGTTTTTCCGACATTGTAACCAAGGGACTTCAAAAAATTGATATTTTCCAATGATAGTGATGCAGAAGCAACCTTCTCCCTTGAACTCGTTGTAGATATTGACTGATGACCACTATGGGTATGTCTTTTATTGCTGAAATCCAAACCCATGTTCTCAAGTGATGGCTACTGCAACAACAACCTTCTCAGATGAATTATTTTCATATAATGAGTGGTGGTGAGTGATAGTTTCTATCTTTGCCAGTCTTTTGCTAAATGTCCAAAACATGGATTGCGCGACAATGCCAATTGCTTGATTATTTTCAAACAGGATGAACTCAATTTGAAACATATATTCACCGATCATGTAAGTACCGACATGTCACTCGAGAAATTCAAAGAGATATGTAGCGTATGTTGGAAAGATAAATATGGATTCCTTATGATAAACAAAGACTGTGATATGAACAAAGGACGTTATCGCAAAGGTTTTGATAGTTATATATACATCTAACATGTATATATATTTTCATTTGAAATAGACAAACCGCTCAGCATGGACGTGGGTGTGAGTAACATGCTTAAAGAAAAACAACAAATGAAAAAAAAAAATTGGGAGTTAGCAAACGTTGTAAGGAAAAATATATGGTTGTGAAATTGGGTAAAGCTGAAAATGATGAGATTCTAGATAATATGTTCAAGAATGTATCTAAACCTCTGGAGGAAATTGAGAAAAATGCTGAAATAGTCAAACAAAATTCGTTGGTTAAACCTAAAAGTATTGTTTCTACAGCAACACAAATGGAGAACATACCAATCCCAAATATTGTAACTGAAGGAGAAGAGTTCGTATATAACCCCCAAAATACTGAGGAGGATGTGTTTACCCTCGAACCTACTATCGATCAGATTCGTGAAGAATTCAGAAAACATAAGAAAGATAATGCAGAGGCTACAGAGGAGTTTCTGCAACAATACCCCACATTAGCACGTTATCACTTGGAAGGATTCCTATTGGATGATGATGTCAAGGAATACGATGATAGAATGGGATTGCAATATAATTCAACTTTAGACAAATGGTTCATGTGTAATCAATCTATAGAAATTGATAGTGAGAGTAATATAATTATCAAGGGTACTCCGTTCAAGGGTACCTCAGGACTGTATAATTTGATATTTTACAGAGATGTTCTACCTGATACTTACACTGTGGAAGATGGGAAAAATTACAGTCTAATGATGGAAATGACTAGTGCCCATAGACGTGATAACGATCCAGCTGATCGAATAAGAAACATTGTAAAATGCAAAAATGTACTGAAACCTTTGATTAATTCCATGAAAAGACCCACAGCCAAAACATACACTGGAAGTGCATATATCAAAAATGATATGCTTGAATATAACGAGAAACCTATCGAATATGTTTATTGGGATGACGTTAACGGAATTGTGGATAGACTGAGACTTCTTGTTGCATCCTCGCATGCAGGTAACCATAATCATCACAACGAGATAATCTCTATAATAGAAGAATTGATAGAGGCAGGGGTAATTGAACAAAAACCAGGTGTAAGACAAATTCATCACAGTTATAAAGATGGTTTCAATGTATAAGTTTGTCAGAGCCTCCTCTTCCATGTGGATATATGATACAAATGTATTTAATAATAATTTCAAACAAGTTCAGGGACAAGGATTATTCCTAACGAGCGATGGAAGTTATGATATGGAAAATCGTAGATTGTGCAACGTAAAATCACCGAATGATGATGGAGATGTTGCAAATAAAGTATATGTTGATAAATTAACACACAAACTGAATCTGAAAACGGAAACCATTCTTAAAGATACCTTCAATGTTAGGGTTGATAATTTGATCAAAGATATCAACAAGGATCTGGATGAACATAAATTAACGAATGAGAAGGTTATTCTCAACATTGATAAACATCTGATGGACATTCAGAATAAACATAATGGAATGGGGATCTATATAAAATCAGAGTATAAAACAATCAGTGATAGTGTGAGGGAAAACAGAAATGAATTGGAAGAGATCAATAACACATTTAACAGTGTGAACATGCGTCTAAATGACATTACTAGTAAAGTGGAGGCGTTAGAACGACGGATGACATCTGTGGAACCTTCTAAGAAGAGACCCTCATCATCCACAACAACAAAGCAGGGCTCTGTGAAACGTATATCTCCAAATCCTGTGAATATACCCAAAAAATTAATTCTACACTAGATTTCCACATTGATAAGATGAGTAGAGAACAAGTTGTGCATGAGCTTCATAAGCCGAGTAGGAAGAATTTCAAACGACGCAGAACAATCATAAACGGTTTGGATGATTTGTGGCAAATGGATCTGGCTGAAATGGGTAATTACGCTCGTGAAAATAGAGGATTCAAATACATTTTGATTATGATCGATTGTTTCTCGAAATTTCTATGGACACGCCCGCTGAAAACGAAATCAGCCGAAGAGGTTCGGAAAGCGGTCAGTTCTATATTGCTAGAAGGACATCGCAAGCCTAGGAATCTGGAAAGCGATCAGGGAAAAGAATTCTTCAATAAACACTTTAACGATCTGATGAAGAAACATAATATCAATCATTATAATACGTATAGTGTGAAAAAAGCAGCCATTGCTGAACGTGTCATTCGAACGTTGAAGGAATCGCTCTACAAACATTTCAGTCTTAGCGGGAAATACAAATGGATTGATATACTTGAAGAAACCACAGAAAAATATAATAAACGTAAACATAGTACTATAAAGATGGCTCCAATAAAAGTGACGAAACAGATTGAGAGTGAGATATTGGAGCGATCCTACTCACACATCAAGTTAGCTCTGCCTCACAAATACAACGTTGGAGATGTGGTACGAATAAGTAAGGCTAAACATATTTTCGAGAAGGGATTTACGCCCAATTGGAGTACGAAATTATTTAAAATCATCAAAGTAAAAATTTCCAACCCGGTCACATATCTACTAGAAGATATGACCAACGCACCAATCAGCGGCTGTTTCTACGAGGAAGAATTACAGAAAACAAAACAACCCGATGTGTATTTAGTCGAAAAAATATTACGAAAGAGGAGGGGTCAACAGTATGTGAAATGGTTGGGTCTAGATAATAATCACAACAGTTGGATCAATAATTCGGATCTCGTTCAATGAATCCATCATTAACCATTTGGAGATTATTAGGAACAAACAAATAGCTGGAATATTATTGACTCGAGGGTATGGTTATTATAATAGAACAAAATTCCGTGAATATGAGGGTGAATCAAGAGTGAAGATTATAATATTTGAAACATATATTGTTAAGATTATACTTAAGTCTTATGTATTGAGAAAATTTTGAAATTAATAAAAAATATTATTTTGAGATCTTTGGTCTTTCTCCCTCCCCTCGTTAAATAACGGTGCAATCTTGAATTCTCATCAGTCTGTATGGAAGCGTACGTAGGAGAAGGTGTTCTCAATACGCTTATAAACAAGCTCCCGTTTGAACTTCATATTCCTGGTTATCAATTCTGTGGTCCCGGTACAAAATTAGAAGAACGGTTGAGAAGAGGAGATTCAGGTATCAATCCACTCGATAAAGCTTGCCGCCAACACGATATTTCATATCTGCGAAACGCTAGTTTGGAAGGACGTCACGAGGCGGATAAAATATTAGAGAACGCTGCTTGGCAACGTGTCAAATCTAAGGACACAAAATTTGGAGGAAGGATTGCCGCTTTCGGTGTAAATAAAATTATGAAGGCAAAGAAGGAATTGGGGATGGGTATGAGAAAGAAGTTTGTGTTCGGAAAAGCAATTGTCGATGGGGTGAGAAAAGTTATGAAGAATAAGTTTGACTCATCCAATCTGAAGAAAACATCCCAAACAGCGTTGAAAGTTGCACGAAAACAATTCAAAAAAGCAGGTGGTCGGAAAAATGTTCGGTTACCAAGAGTAATTCCTATTCCAAAGACTGGAGGATTTCTACCATTTTTTATACCTCTGTTTGCCGGCTCATCAGCTGCTGGAGCATTGGCGGGGGGTGGTGCAGGCATCGCTAAGGCCGTCAACGACAGCAAAGCAGCTCGGAAAACCTTGGAGGAAACGGAAAGACATAATAAAACAATGGAAGCTATAGCTTTGGGGAAACAAGGATCTGGTCTATATTTGAAAAAGTATCGCGAAGGTCTTGGTCTATATTTAAATAAACATCCAAAAAGCTCTGAAAATTCCTCATTTTAGAGGAGTATTTATGCGTGATGAACTGCCATCCAACGGACCATGGAAAAACGAGCATGGAATAGTTAATTTAGATAGCTCGGACAATGAAGGCACTCACTGGGTTGGGTTTAATAAAGTCGGCGATACAGTTTTATATTATGATAGTTTTGGCAATTTACGCCCCCCTCGCGAACTAGTGGATTATTTCAAAAAGTGTAAGATATTATTCAATCACGATAATTCTCAACAATATAACACTTATAATTGTGGTCAGTTATGTTTAGATTTCCTCTCTAACTCTTCAGTTGTGCTCGATTAGCATTTATTAGTATATAAACAGATTGTTGGTAAAGTTTTCATCAATCATGTCTCAGACGTTCACTATCACGGGTAAGAGCTCCCGCTTATCTGTAGATTTCCACCCACCTATAGAACTAGATCCTCATCCATATTATCCTATCGCACTTGTTGGCTTGCATACGTACAATAGCATTCCGAACATTGAAGAAGGTTTTAATGAATTTCATTATAAAAATGTGAAGGGTGAGGAAGAAGTGTTAACTATACCTACGGGGTCCTACGAGTTGACAGACATCGAGGATTTCATACAAAGTGCAGTTTGTGGGATAGGAGTGAAGCAAGAAGAACGTTACCGGAAATTGTCAATAAAATCTAACAACAACACTCTACACACAGAGCTGAAGAGTGATTTTGAAGTGAATTTTATTCCTAAAGATAGTATAAGCGAACTGTTGGGATTCAGCAAAAAGAAATTGAAATCTCGTGAACTACACGTATCTGATCGACCTATAAACATAATCAAAGTTCAAACTATACGCGTGGAGTGTAACTTAACCGCAGGAGCATATTATAACAATAAGATAGCTCATACGATATATGAGTTCTCACCTCTTGTACCACCTGAGTTTTCCATTGATATAGAGCCGAAGAATCTTATTAATCTACCGGTCATCAGCAAGACGTCCTTCGATAACATCACGCTGAATATTTTAGATCAGAATTGGAAACCGGTAAATTTTCGTGGAGAAGAAATTATTATACGATTGGAATTGAAAAAGATCGCTAGGGATTATGGCTCACAACAATAAATAATAATCCAATACTCACCACCACTCATTATATGGAAGGAATTCAACTGAGAAGGTTGCAGTAGCCATCACTTGAGAACATGGGTTTGGATTTCAGCAATAAAAGACATACCCATAGTGGTCATCAGTCATTATCTACAATGAGTTCAAGGGAGAAGGTTGCTTCTGCATCACTATCATTGGAAAATATCAATTTTTTGAAGTCCCTTGGTTACAATGTCGGAAAAACTTCAAATATTCAACGAGCCAAACTTCAATGAAGACATCATCCGAGAAAAAACTCATACCTACTATCTCCACACAACATCTTTTGGCAACAGCGATGAAATTGAGATATTAATCAATCAACAAGATGTGTTGGTAGATTTGGCATCGTCTGCTTTATTCATCGAGGCAGAATTCCAGCCAGAAGCAAGTGGTGATGGTGAATGTAAACTAACGAATAATTTTGGAGCGTTTCTCTTCGAATATATCAGTTATGAATTGAATGGAAAAGAGATAGACAAAAAACGTGATCCTGGTATTGTCAGCACCATCAGAGCTTATCTAACATATGCCAAACATGGATCTATACCTCTAGCTATTTCTGGATGGTCATTTAAGGATGCATTGAGTTCAGTCTACAATAATAAAATCAATTTATGGATACCGTTGAATTTTCTACTAGGCCTATTCATTGACTATAACAAAGTTTTGAGTGGGAAACATAAACTGCGCTTGATAAGGTCTCGAACCGATAACGATTGCTATACTAATAACACAGGTACGAAAACGGCTAAAATAAATGTGAAGACGATAGCATTAAAAGTGCGACGTGTTTTTCCATGTGATCAAGTTAAATTTCAAATATTGGGGAATTTGAGTGCTGAGAAGCCTATTTTGATTCCATTCCGTAGTAAGGATCTGCATGAAAATCCGTTGATGAAGGAGAGCACTCGTGACATTTGGGCTGTTAAAACATCAATGAATTTGGAACGTGCATAGCACAGTGCATATTTCGATAATATAAACTTGCTAAATGTAGAATTATACTTGAATTCAGAGTGTTATCCATATGAAGCAATGAAATTGAATTTCACCGACCAGCAATACGTGGAAGCATACCAGATGTACTATGATTTCCAGAAATCATTTTCAAATAAAATAATAAGTGAGCCCATGTTAGATTATATAGCATTCAAGAATAGAGCAATTTTTGTGATTGACTGTTCAAAACAAAACGATGCTATAAAGTCATCAACAGTTGACGTCAGACTAGAGATGGAAAGTTTCCTGAATTTCCCCAAAAACACCAGGGCTTATTGCATCATCATTAACGATCGTATAATGGAGTATTCTCCGATTACAGGATCAGTTCGGAATTTGGTGTGAAGAACCAGGTGATGAATCATAATGTTATAATTTTAGTTCTAAATGATGTACTATCAAAATGTATTTTTCCCAATGAATGTTATTATTATTATTATTATATTTGATATTTTATTCCTCAAACGGTAGGTGGTGATGTAAACATCCGACGATCATAGTTTGTAAACTATGGTAGTCGGTTGCTGGAAATGAAACAAATTGAAACAACTAGTGAAGTTATCAGTCAGTTATCAACGTTTGCAATGAGATCGAAACGGAGAGTTACCCCCCTCCCTCACTATTCACGTTCACGTTCTCACGTATGTAAGAGAGAATCATTTCAGAAAATCTTCAGTTTTAAAAATGAACTTAGCAGCGTGCGTTCGTGATTCAAATGTGGCTACATGGTCCACCAACAATTTTATTAAGTTAACAGTTAATGAAGTGTGTCTAAAATACGGGATCGATATAAGAAACGATAAAAGAAACTATTTATTTTGGAATATTCAACTAAACCAACGCGTTCTGATGAATGAAGATCTATTGGATTGGTTAGGTTATCGCGGCAAAAAATATCATGCTAAAAAGGGTGTTATAACAAGATTGTTGAGGAAAAACCCGCATATACACCATTTAGAAATTTGTGATAAGACTGATGCACGAAAGAAATATTATGTTCTAGATGCTATTGATTTCGAATCATTATTGATGCAAATGCGAACTCCTAAAGTCATCGAGTTACGTGAACTGTTTTCGTTAATGAAATATTATGATGAAATATTGTGAGTACGAGAAATTCTATGAACAACAAGAACGTCAAAGAGCTGAGGAACGTGAATGTTTTGCGAAAGAACGATCTCAACGCTTATCTCAACAAATTCAAATGAATGTTATCACCTTACGGAATAACATTGCACCAAATATTGTTCCACCTCCTATAAATTTCGGAGAGAGACGAAATTTAGGTAATTACTTTGTTTTTTATAATAAAATTTATATAATATATATTATTTAGGATTATATCGAACATCGACTGATATGAGACCAGAATGGTACCTAATGCGTCGACAGGAGGATGGTTGGCGTGATGCCGACAGAAAATTACAAAATCGAGGAATGCGATTAATACATAAATGGTCTAACATATCTCATGCTATCGATATTGGTAACGAAGTGAAACAGAATTTCCGCCGCGATTTGAAATGGTATGCAAGAGGAAATATTATTCATGCCGCAGGAGAGGGGGGAGGACAATTGATTAGAGATATCAACATCGAGTCATTGATAGAATGTGTTATCAATCACAAAAATAAAGCTTATGAACTAGCAAATGATAATGTCAATATATTATTATAATTATCATTCCTCTTGTTTTATTAAAACACTTGTATCTTCATACAATCATTTATTTACATGGTAAATAGCCTTCTTTACATATTTAACAAACATTTTCAACATTAGTACTGATAAAGAAGATAAAATTGCATACAAAATTGCGAAAATTTTAGAAATTTCTTCGTCTAGTGAGGATGATGTACGTGTGGATGGTGTTGATATTGTCTTTTGTATGACATGTAGTAAACATGATGATTGTTGGAGCAATTGCCATTCAGCCATATCTCCCTCACTCCGATCAAAGAATAAAAGTTTAAGTTTATAATGTATGGTGGTACGATTATCTTGAGGAATGTTGAATGCGAATACCTCTAATTGATTATCGTTGATTTTTCTAAAATTCATCGGAATCCATTCGGTACGGTTACACCCCCCATCACCATCGGTTGCAACATCCTTCAGACAAATATAAATGCGCTCAACTTGTTGGGGAACGTTCGCGTATAGAATACCATTCAGAATTGTGGTTAGAATCACGAAATTTGTTTTTAACATCCCCACTCCCATCATTATCTTCACTTTTTACACTTGTAAATGTATTCAACAGTCTCATAACTTTTATTTTATCTTCGTAAAAATTCAAGTCTCTTCTTAGTTCATGAACTTTCTCCACAAATTTTCAAAGTATACGTGTGTATTCTTCAAAAGATATATGCATAATGACACATTTACAAACTTATTGGATATCTTCATCATAACCTCCAACTATTCACATTTACACATAGAGTATCATTATTATTACTCGCATTTCATTCCTCATCTGACCATCATAGTTCGTGAACGATGATGACGTGATCATCGTTCGTGAACTATGGTCGCCGGATTGAATCAGTTACTGTCATCGGTTTGAAGCAGTGACGTCATCATCGTTCGTAAACTATGGTCGCCGGATTGAAACAATGAATGCCTCCCGTGACGTCATCATTGTTGGTAAACTATGATCGTAGGATCTTCAATTCAATAAAATTAACATTCTGCATATCAAGACTTTTTATTTGATACCTATAAAGCTATGGTTGACATTCATAGATCCGTCATGACAGTTCGCGTGACAGATGCTTCATGGATCCACCACGTCACACCCTCCAAGACGCGACATGACACCTCGATGAAGACCTCACGTGACAGACATCATGACAACTCTTTCCACCACCATGATGCTCTATGGTTTTGAGTTAGGTTAGCTCTGTAACCTTCAGCTCTATGGTACGTGATGTCATATACAAACAACCCCACATTTCATTGAATACTCGCGGGGGTAGATACCTCACTGAAGCCCTGCGTGATAGACATCATTATAACCACACACTCTGTATAACCTCACATTCCATCTACACTGCCGCTTCGTTTGAGGCCGCCCTCGCGACAGCTTCGTTCAAATTCACGTAACTGACGTTATACATAAACAATCTGTATAACCTCACATTCCATACCCCATTGAAGTCTCCCAACTCCATTTTGTATAATGGAAATAATATCCGTATATCTATATGTTTAAGATGATTGAAATCGCATTTTGTAATATAGCAATCAAGTAAGGTACAGACAGCTTGAATGAACGTTTTGAAAGTAATTTCCTCATAAACATCGCGTTTGAGAAATGCAGAAGATATCATTTCCATACTGTATAACATTCCATCTATACACCCACTCCGATGAAGGAGCAGCAGCCCTCCCATGATACCTCGATGAAGCCCCGCGTGACAGTCTCTTTCAAAAATCACGTGACTGACGACATGTACAAACAACACTATTATAACTATTTCAAAACCCTAGGACTGACGCTATGAAGAAGCAGCCTCACATTCCATACCTCGCTGTAGGCTCCGACACTTCGTCCTCCGCATGTTCAGATACCTGCATGACTGACGTCATGTAAAAACAATTACCTGCATCATATAGACTGCAATATACTTGCACTTATCACTCAGACCGGATACCCTGCGGTTATATCTACAACATTAAAATCGCTTGTTCTCAATTCCTCCATAGCTGGGCGGTTAAGGAGCTGGCTTTGGATTTCATTTCTCGTGTTCGATTCCCGTGTGTAGAAAAATATTTCATTTTCAGTAGAAGTGTTTGTATACTAGATTAAATTGTTTCAAATACTCCGCGGTTAAGCCGCCTAACTTCAGAGTTTATTTCCCGGGTTCGAATCTCGGTGTGTGTAGACAAAAATCATCTCAGTAGAATGTGAGTACACAGATGAGTAGTTCATAGACTTCGCCCGACCATTGTTAGGGAAGAACCATACACAGATGATTAGTTCACAGACTCCACCAGGCCATAGTTAGGGTAGAACCATACACAGATGACTAGTTCACCGACTTCATCAGACCATAGTTAGGGAAGAACCATAAACAGATGACAGACTTCCAGAACCATAGTTAGAGGGAACCATAGACAGATGACTAGTTCATAGAACCATAGACTACCTACCCCCATCGATATGACTGCGAATGCGTGATTGTGGATGACCTTGGAATGGTCAGTTTTCGCTAAAATGAACCTTAGATTTCCTTATGGAGATTTACATGCAAAAAAGGTCGATTTTGAGGGAGAACTGTCATAGCACATCTACTCTGTACCTTAGGACCGCCATGACAGTTTTCACTTGGTGGCGTCATCTCCACGAAGCAATCTGTACCTTAGGTCCACCATGACCGCTGTCACTTGGTGGCGACATCTGCACGAAACAATCTGTACCTTAGGTTTGCCATGACAGCTGTCACTTGGTGGCGACATCTTCACGAAGCAATCTGTACCTTAGGTCCGCCATGACAGCTGTCACTTGGTGGCGTCATCTCCACGAAGCTTAAGGAACCTTAGGACCACCATGACAGCTGTCATGTGATAGTCACGTGATCCTGTACATGTGACACACTTTTATACACACACCCTGTATACTCTCTCATGTGACACACTTCTTATACCCTTCCTGTATACTCTTTACAAATAAAATCCTTATCACCTACATCCTCTCAAAACTGATAAGGACGAGCTCATACACCGGATGCACAGCGTCAGCTAGACCGGAAGTGGAGACCGGATATCCTGAGCCCGTGGTAGCCCAGTTCATCTACTGACGTCATCATTGTTCGTGAACTATGATCGCCGGGTTGAATCAGTTACTGTCGTTGGCTTGAAGCATTGACGTCATCATCGTTCGTAAACTATGATCGCCGGATCTTCAATTCAATAAAACACCACTTACTCGTCAAAATCATTATGTATTTTGATACACATGAAGCTATAGTCTGATGTTCTCCCCCACCCCAATTTGTATGCATCATATTGATTTTCCCTACATCAAAAAATATGGAAATTAACATTCTACACTTGACGGCTGCAAATGATAGAACACACACACACACACACACACACTCTCGTATGATGCTGTGTGTGTTATCGCCGACATGCCACCAATCCGTCTGATGGTGGAGGAAAGAGCGGAGATCTATAGGCATAGACGTGAAGTTGGAGATACCAACCGACACATCCTAACCCAGGAGGCGAGGATAGCGTTGTCAACGCAATGGCAGCGGCTCTGGAATGCATCCACCAAGGGTCGGTGGACCCATCGCCTCATTCCAGATATTGCTGCATGGATCAGTAGGGGGCACGGCGAGGTAGATCACTACCTCGTGCAGCTGCTAACAGGACATGGGTGCTTTAGGGCGTATCTGCACCGTTTTCGAATAGACGATGACGCATCATGCCCTGCCTGTCTACAAGTGCCAGAGGACGTAGAGCACGTTATGTGCCATTGTCCACGTTTCAATGGACCGCGTGAGATCCTGCAAGGAAATCTACAGCAGCAGTTGTCCCCGGAGAATACCGTTAAGGAGATGCTTGAGTCAGAGACCACCTGGATTGCAGTGTCTGATTTTGCGGCCACCGTATTGAAGGAGCTCAGACGTATAGACAATGAGAGGAGAGGCCAACCAATGGCATAGAATGAGACGGCAAACAGCTGAACCAGGGAAGGGCGCATAACAGCCATTTCGTCCCCCGCGAAGTTATGCCTGACGGCGGTTCCGCGGGGTGCTGGGACGTAACGGGAGGTGGTTTTAGTGGGTAGAAATCCCACACACTGTGAAGCGCGGGCTTCACAGCGTCTTTTGAAGATTTCCACCTATCCTCGATGAAAAAAAAAAAAAAAAAAAAAAAAAAAAAAAAAAAACACACACACACACACACACACACACACACACACACACACACACACACACACACACACACACACACACACACACACACACACACACACACACACACACACACACACTCGGGGTGGACCAAAATCCAGCTAGGGGAAGGAACCCTGAACAAAAAAATCAAACATGGTGAATTTCAATAATGAAAAGAACCCTACGGTGCAGAGGTGAATACCTCAGTACTGGCGCCCTTCGGGAGTGAGCAAGCGGGCTCCCAGGCGTCGATATCCGACGACCGCAGCGCTGAAGTGGTGGACAGCTTGGCCGCTTCAGTGTTCAAAGTTACAAGGCAGGAGAGAAACCAAGTACGGGACAACCTCGGAAACGAAGAGATTAGCTCAATAGAGAAGAGAAGGCAACTCTTGCAGAAGCTAGGGGATAAAATCGAAGAACTACAGAACTTCGTGAAACCCAAGCATAATGTCCACGGCGATATTAAACGCATGGTGAGCACGCTTTGTACGCTGTACGATAATCACGCCGAGATGGAGGAGTCGCTACCCAAAGAAACATCAGAGACAGCAGTGGCTCAAACTCAGACTTCGCCTGGTTTGCGAACTAATGGCAGGAGTGGATACGAGAAGAGACCAATTAAGTCTCCAGAGAAGCCCGACAGCAAGCGGGTAAAGCCGAAACGGGGGGGAAATGAACCACCAATAGGCGGACTTCCAGCAGCAGACATAGCAGCTGCAACACCGAGCGGATGCGTCACGCCGCTGAAAAACTGGCAGAGGCCATCACGACCCGACGTGATAATCGTGAAGGCGAAGGAGGAAGGTCCCTCTTACGCAGACATGCTGCGATGACTGAAGAGCGATCCATCCCTGAAGAAAGTGGGTGAGAATATAACAAAGGTGAGGAGAAACGCGAATGAAAATCTGCTCCTGGAGCTGAGAAAAACCGCGATAGTCACCGAGATGTCAGCCGCCATCATGCTAAAGTTAGGCGAGTCAGCAAGAATAGAGACCCCGGAGAGATGAAACAATACTCGAAATAAGGGATCTCGACGAGTTGACAACGAAGGACGATGTCTGCGAAGCACTGGGAAACGTGTTGGAAGCAGTAGTAGAAGCAGCAGCCGTTAAGTCCATTCGGAGGGCGTACAAAAGTACCCAAACCGCCGTTGTCCGACTACCGACGGATCTAGCCAGGAAGGTGGTAGAAAAAGGTCGAGTGCGTATCGGCTGGTCATACTGCCGAGTGAGAGAAAAGAGCGATGTGCGAATGTGCTACAGATGCTGGGCCTTTGGACACTTGGCGCGCGAATGCCGAAGAGAAGATAGGTCTAGATGCTGCCTCCGATGCGGTGAAGCTGGACACAAGCGCGAAAAGTGTCAGAGTAAGGATCCACACTGTCTTCTGTGTGAGAACAGGAGGAACCATCCGACAGGGAGCTTTGGTTGCCCAGCTTACCAGGCAGCTGTCAAGGGAGCGGAAAAAGGGAAACGAAAATGAGAGTTCTCCAACTCAACCTCAACCATTGCGCAGCAGCGCAAGATCTGCTTAGGCAAACCATTCGAGACCTCAACGTAGACATTGCAATTTTGTCAGAACAACATAGGGATATCGTGAATTCCCCGCAGACTTGGATTCCCGATGCCTCAAACCGTGCAGCTATCTGGATATGCGGCGAGAAATTCCTCCAGGAACAACCGCGAACGCCGAAATTAGGATATACCTGGGCTAAGGTTGATGGCATCTACCTGTATAGCGTTTATGCTCCACCAAGTGCCTCAAGGAATGAATTCGGGGACCTCCTGAACGATCTGGCAGAAGATGCGAGAGACCAGCGACCACTCATCATTGCAGGTGATTTCAACGCATGGGCCACGGAATGGGGTAGTAGATATACGAACAGGAGAGATGAGATGCTTCTCGACATTGCCACTTCACTAGAAGTAGTCCTCCTCAACACCGGAGCAACACCAACCTTTACCCGAAACGGCAATGTCTCCATCATAGACGTAACTTTTGCCATGGGGAGCTTATGTCCTCGAGTTAGGTCATGGCATGTCAGTGACCTCTACTACCACAGTGATCACCAGGCCATCATCTTCGAAATTGTTGCACAGAGTGGACAGAGAACAAGGGAGTTGCAAGCACCAGCCAAATGGAACGCTAAGTCCTTCGACCGCGAAACTTTCATGGTCATGATGGAAGGGAATACAGCATCAACAGGCTCCTCTGAGCACATGTCTTCGCAAGCTAATGTCACTGTTCTCTAATGCCTGCGACGCAGCTATGAAGAAGGCGCCCAGGAGAGATCGCCGCGCACCAGTATACTGGTGGAATGAGGAGATCGCTGAACTCCGGAGTCGATGCCACCAAACCCGGCGACAGGCATCGATGGAGGTTCCGGAGTTCGACGAACATCTGCGTGTGGTGAGCACGAGAGCAGCTGCAGTGGCCAACGCACTGGCTAGACTTATGCCCAACATTGGAGGACCTACCCAGAGTCGCAGAAAGCTACTTTCCAGCGTTGTCAGCTCCACGATGCTGTACGCAGCCCCAATCTGGGTATCAGCCGCGGCGGTGATATCGTACGTGCGCCAATTGACCTCGGTGTACCGTAGGTGTGCTCTACGAGTGACGCGCGCATTTCGCACGGTCTCGTATGATGCTGTGTGTGTTATCGCCGACATGCCACCAATCCGTCTAATGGTGGAGGAAAGAGCGGAGATCTATAGGCATAGGCGTGAAGTTGGAGATACCAATCGACACACCGTAACCCAGGAGGCGAGGATAGCGTTGTCAACGCAATGGCAGTGGCTCTGGAATGCATCCACCAAGGGTCGGTGGACCCATCGCCTCATTCCAGATATTGCTGTATGGATCAGTAGGGGGCACGGCGAGGTAGATCACTACCTCGTGCAGCTGCTAACAGGACATGGGTGCTTTAGGGCGTATCTGCACCGTTTCCGAATAGACGATGACGCATCATGCCCTGCCTGTCTACAAGTGCCAGAGGACGTAGAGCATGCTCAAGTTGGATTTCTTTAGGTAAAACAATATAGGACGATCCTGAATTGATAGTTTCATGTTTATTAATATTGATTTAAAAACTTGTCACATCTCTGAGGCTCCACCCACTATCTCTTTCAGCGAATTATTCCAGTTTAACTTGGAGTTTACCAATGACATACTCCTTAAACCACTACAATAAATTGGTCAAAGTATCTATTGGAGCGGATTTTGTATGAAAATATTTGAATTCTACCTGGATAAGCTCTTCATTAACATTGGGTTTGATATATTCACAACAAAATGTTGTGGTGACTTCAATAAAATTGTGTGTATGTAAAATTTTGCCAACTCTAGACCTAAAGAGATTAAAAGCATCATACAAAAAATTTAATGGGTCTAAATGTGAAATATTTATTATCAACCCAGTTCGAATTCGTTGAGAAAATGCAGACTTACCATCTTCCCAACGAATACGATCGCTTCGATTTCTATTTGAGGGGGCGGGTTTATTTCGAATTTGTGATAAAGTTTTGAATCTTCTTATATGTCCCACATTAGCTTGAACTTGATTTTTCTCCCCTAAATTGAGTGAATCTTTACTTAAATGCCTATTAAAAGTTTGTACAAATTTAGTACAAAAATCTATCCACTTTTGTGTCTCTTGAGGAGAGAATTTTGATTTAACGAGGTTCTTACGAGCTTTACCGATAATTTCAACAATTTCAGAACTAAGTTTCGCGATGGACGACTCCATAATAATAATAGGATAAACACCTCACCTTACAATAAATGAAACGATTTTAACGTTAAGGTTGCTGCTGCTACTCCCTCTCTGCTCCTATATCAATACTTGTCGGTACTTAATTTTTCCTCCCCTCGGAAAAGTTAGTCTATAGTTTTCTACTATTGGAGAAATTTTATCACGTTTTTGGTAGGAACCACTGAAAACTCTGCAAGCTCCACCAGAACAGCTGCACCAAATTTTGTTTTGGTTGGTTTCAATCTCTTGATCTTATTTTCGAAAAATCCGTTTCTCTAAAAACAAAAATGAAAGTCGTTAATAACATATAACAACAAAGACGAATTTTACATGTGAAATTGAAGTGAAAAACAACTTATTGATAGGGAGTTAATTTGAATTGTTTCAATTTGAAGTGAAAAACAACTTATTGATATGGAGTTAATTTGAATTGTTTCAATTTGAAGTGAAAAATAACTTATTCATATGGAGTCAATTTGAAATAATAGTTTTCTTAGTAAAATAATAATATAGACTCACCTTTTAGATATAAGCACTACACAAAACACGAGTTGATTGTTTAAGGATCGAATGTATAATGACTAAGATCATGCAATCACATTCCTAGATAACTAATTCCACTCACAATTGCTTACATAAGTGATGACTAATGAAATGACAACTAAATTCGCTTACTAGCAAGTCTAGACTAGAGTATATCACTTATTGTTATTTGTTGACCTAATGAATGAATCCATTGTATTCAATTATTCTCGTATAAACTGAATGTGATGACGCAGGTGTATGCAAAATTAATTGCTTCCACGTGTTCTCATATACTCAATGTGGTTTCTGGTGTAATAATTTCATATACGTAAGTAATCATTTAACGTTTAGGAAATTTGTAGATTATTTTAAAAGTTCATTATTTTTGGAATTACGGTGTGGTTCAATAATAAATGACAGTATAGCTACAACATGAGTCAAATTTTTGAAATTCCTCGCGCAAACATCAGCAAAACACCTCATAGATGTCGTCCTTTGACGTTAGCTGTTCTGACATGGACATCAAGCTATGATAGTTCATTAATATATCGTTTTTTTGAATTGAGATGGAACTTCCCGCGCGAAAACATTAACAAAATACCTCATAGATGTCGTCCTTTGACGTTAAATGTTCTGACATTGACATTGAGCTATGATAGTTCATCGGTTTAGTGATAGATGGCGATATAGGCTACAACATCGGTAACATTCTGAATTGGAGTCTCGTAGATGTCGTCCTTTGACGTTAACTGTTCTGACATTGACATCCAGCTATGCTAGTTCATCGGTTCATGAATTTCCCGCGCAAAAACATTAACAAGATACCTCATAGATGTCGTCCTTTGACGTTGACAGGTACGCATGACAGTTGATCGGTTCATTCATAGATGTAGTCATTTGAAGTTAACTGTTCTGACATTGACATTGAAGTATGATAGTTCATCGGTTCATTAAGAGATGGCGGTGATGTAGCTATAACATCAGTCATATTTTGAATTGTGACCTCATAGATGTCGTCCCTTGACGTTAACATTTCTGACGTTGACAGGTATGCATGACGGTTGATCGGTTCATTCATAGATGTAGTCGTTTAAAGTTAACTGGTCTGACATTGACATCCAGCTATGCTAGTTCATCGGTTCATGAATTTCCCGCGCAAAAACATTAACAAGATACCTCATAGATGTCGTCCTTTGACGTTGACAGGTACGCATGACGGTTGATCGGTTCATTCATAGATGTAGTCATTTGAAGTTAACTGTTCTGACATTGACATTTAAGTATGATAGTTCATCGGTTCATTAAAAGATGGCGGCGATGTAGCTATTACATCAGTCATATTTTGAATTGAACAAAATACTTCATAGATGTCGTCCTTTGACGTTATTTGTTCTGATATTGACATTCAGCTATGATAGTTCATCGGTTTAGTGATAGATGGCGATATAGGCTACAACATCGGTAATTGTAGTTGTTTGAAGTTAACTGGTCTGACATTGACATTTAAGTATGATAGTTCATCGGTTCATCAAAAGATGGCGGCGATGTAGCTACAACATCAGTCATATTGTGGTTTTGACGTTTATTCTTTTGACATTCGCTTCCAACGTCGGCCATGATAAACATCACCAAAACACCTCTACGTTTGAATTTGGCGGGTCGATGACGTCACATCCAACTAACCTCACATCCAGACCTCTATGGTCGAAAGTTCTATAATCATCGTAAGCTCTATGGACACGTTTGAATTTCGCGGGTTAGTAACGTTACATCCGAAGTTGCGCGCGCAACTTCCGGTCGATGAGTCATTTCCTGGCGCAGAAGTAGCGGACTTAATCTACTCACTGAGTATAATACATAAAAATACATTTCAAAATAATCAATATTAATTCAATATATTGTAGTTTCGTCTTTTACAGTATATAGTAATGGCGCAAAGCTTGTTGTCACAAACACTGACTGAAATGAAACAATGCAAAATCTTGCAACCGTACGAGCAAAGAATTCTATGTAGAACTCGGAAGAGCAGGCAATCTATAACGCCGCTTATACACAACAACAAATCAGCTGGATAGCCCAAGGCTATGTCACTGTTCATTCGTCGATTTAAAGCAGCAGTTTAGGTCGCCTTCGATAAATTTCAGAGCCGAACAAATCCATAATATGCAGCACAGAACAACTGTAAAGGTTGGCAACTTTATAGTTTTTCTGTGACAGCCGCCAATTCTTGTTTCTAGGAATCAAGTGATTTGTATTATTATCGTTGGTCTGTGACTTTTGACGGTTGTGTTGTGATGTCTTCAGCATTTTAGAGTAGAAACTTGTGTTTATTGTTGATTTAACACTTGAACGATGTGGTGTACTGCACTTTGTGTACTTGTTTCTTGTGTTATAGTTACTGTTAATAAGGAGATACCTAAGCCTATGGATAAGTACCTACCTATTAATTTTTATTCTATTTTTGAATAATATGTTTTTATTTTAATGTAAGGCAAAGGCAAAATAAATAACCTCATTCACGATATAATTTGTTCTAAGATGAAAACTATATTTTCTAGACTTAATGATACTGCTCGAAAATAATTTTAATTCAGGGTCGTCCTCAGCCAGGTTTTGAAATTCTTAGTTCATGTGAAGTTAAACACACTTTGCTGTTCACCGTTTCTGACGTGTAGACTGTCAAAATTGGGATAGAGTGAAATTTGTGTGCGATGTTGCCAGACTTTGAGATAATTCTCATTCACACTTTTTACATTTTAAGGATATCCCGTTCATAAATAGTGTTTTTTGTTTACTGATATGTGCTCAATCATCCTATCTATACGTATAAGGTATCAAAGCAATTCAGAATGCTCTTTAGATGTTTTTACACATTTTCCCTTAATTATGAATCTTTCGTAAAAAACTTGTATGCATGCAATCAATACATACAGGATCTGAAAATAATGCTGTAGAAGAGGGAAAAAATAAAAATTATCATTTTTCTTAAATTTTTCGGTATAACTCCATTATATGTATGTACGCGTCAAAGTAATGTATATTGTAGAAGAAACAAAACGATTCCAGCCACGGTTCCCAAATATTCAAATATCTCAGTTATTACTGTATGATCGTTCATGATTTTTTTACCAAAATGTTCGTAATAATGTTTTATTCACATGCAGATATCGAAACAATTTGTAGTGCCGTAGGAGCATTTTTCGGTATATCTCGGTAACTACTGCATGATCGTTGATGATTTCTTTACCAAAATGCTTGTAATGAAGTTTTCGAAATATACAGGCTGTCAAAACAATTTGTGAGGTGCCGTAGGGAAAAAAACGATTCCAGCCACGGCTTCCAAATATTCAATTAACCCCGTTATTACTACATGATCGTTGATGATTCACATGCAAAGTATCAAAACAAGTTGTAGCGTCTTGTATCTTATCTTTTGCTGTTTTTATCATTGATGCCTAGTGTAAAGTCTCGCGTGCAAATGAATGGGCCTCACGTGTTTTCTCAACCATAAACAAATCTTGCATTATTCAATAATTGACTTCATGCTGTAGGAAATAAATAGTTGGACAATCTAAGTAGCACATACAGCCATAAACAATAATGAGAGTGTGGAGTACACTTTGAAGAGGAGGATACATTTTGCTATAGTTGAATAAACTGTTTCATACGAAAAATATTTTCTTAAAAATTTTTTGAATTAACTTATTCCGGTTTCGTAATACTGGATTGATAACCAGAGAGCCTAAATTGAACGGGTTGATAATATATTTTTCACTTTTATGAACAATTCTTTCAACTAAAACACTGATTACCAAATGCCTATTTACATTATATATAAAATAAAACAATAAAGGATATGAACATAACAAAGATGAGATGGGAGGAATAAAGTAAGTTACATCACAATACTATTGTGGACCGTGGGGGTTATATTATGATATATGCTCATTTCTTTCCTGTTTATGTTAATGTTAAATAATTAAATAAAATCAATACGTAACACTCCCGGGAGTGAAGTGACGATTGAGTTTTCGTAATTCTGTGTCATAGAGTTTTTTAAACTATACTTCTATTTCACAAGTAAATTGAAGTTTACAGTGGAAATTGTTAAATTTATTAATCACGTACTTAATTTTATGTTGGGAACACGCATACGGCAATCATCTACATATATTTTAAAGAATACGGGTTGAAAATCTAATGAATTCATAACAGATTCCTCTAGGCATTCCATAACAAGGTTTTTTGGACAGATATTCAGCACAGCAATGGGATCTCCTATTTTAGCTACTATTGCTAACTTAGTTATGGAATGCCTAGAACAATCTGTAATAAATTCATAAGATTCTCAACCATTATTTTTTTAACGGTATGTAGATGATTGGACAATCGTCTTATATTTATATTGCAATGAGTATTGACATCGTCTTTTGTCAACTACCAATGTGGCCATTGTTGGCAGCATGGGTCGAGTCGATCTGTACTTCTTCTGTGGTCGCCCTGACTGCATTTTGTTATTGTTTTGTTAGTTTTTTGTTTATAGATATAGAAACGTCATAATAAATTGTAACATCAATAAAAAATATTACAGTTCACCACGAATTTTAATCATTAACGTTCCCGAAAGGGTGATCCTTCAAACAAGCATTACACGTTTATACATTTGGTCCTTCGAGTCGGATATTTTTCCAGTAATCATTGAATTGGAAGCAGTTCAGATCTCGTCAAGTGGATTCTCGTCTCGCACATTTCGCAATTTTAATCAAGTATTTGGAAGTTGTGAATCTGCAAAGCTGTGGTCAAATCTGTAACGCTTTCCACGTTATCAGTACAAAGAACGCCGTAATGATTAGAATAACGATGTCTGTTCGGTTTTTAGAATCATTTATCTCGTATTGACTAGGAGAGCCATCTACCCGTTCAATAGGAAATCGATAATTAAATTCGAATTCCTCGTGTATTTTCGTTGCAAGCCCGATTCGCGAGTAAAGAGTAGTAGATTAAACGGAAATTAAAGGAAGTTATTCGGTTGTGAAATTGTAATGAGGTAAGTCAAGATTTAACTGTCCTTTGTCTTTTGGTAATGATCAATCTACAGTTGAGAATTGTTAATCAGGGACTATTTAATTTAATTTGATATCTCAAACATAATTCAGGATATGTACAGTCCCTGAATGTTAATATTTTCCAACGGAAATAATTCTTGACGAACCTCTTACATTCATGGCGGATCATTTTGTTATCTAGCATAATTCTGAGATAATCTTTTGCATTCTTAGGCCTTTTTCTCAATCTTTTCACGTTTTTGTTTAACCTAGTATTATTACACGTGATACGTGATATGTGAATTTCTGATTCACGATTCATGACCTGGTACATTAAGTACGCAGGGTTATGTCTTATTAGACTAGTAGGTTTTGTGAATATTGATCTGGGTGAACATAGAATAGCACGGATCGCAATTACTGCTTTCTGAGGTCCTAAGTTATACCACTGTCACGCTTGTTCGAATTACCTTATAAATCGCAATTTTCAATTCATTAGTGAGAATCCAAACAAGTAAATAATTATCTTTATGCTCAGTGACAATTTCTAACTTATTAATTAATTCTTTTCAGTAACTATCTTTATTTTTACCAATTTTAAATATCAATTGTAGTTATATAATGAGTAACTTAATTCTTTTCAGATCTATTGATTGTAATAATATTCTCTTCAAGATATCAATATTGTTTATATAGTGTTTATACAGTTTGGGAGATAACATAATCAGTTGTGGGATCGTATTGGTTGTTCCTGCTGATTAAGCTATCGGTCTCTCGAACTTGTGCCAAGATACTGTTTGTTGTTGTATATACAGGGTCTGAACGATTGAGGTGCCTCCGTCCTTTCGCCCGTGTCGTCTTAGGGAATTTCCTGTAAGAGCCTACTTCCAGCTCCTTCAAGTTGCAAGGACGGTAAAATTTTTTAGTTTGAATGACCATGTTTTCTTTTTACTGATTTTTGTTTTCTAACTAAATTTGTGTTTCACTAAATCTTTTTTTTGTTGTAATCAAACTCACATCTAAATTTGTATTTGATTAACTTTTGTTATTTGATGTAATCGAACTCAAGGTTCATAACTGAATTTATGTTTCATTCATTTCTTTGTTGTTGAAATTGGAACCGAAGGTTTCTAATTTAATCATAAAGTCTAGAATCACAGGACACATTTCACTACGAGCCCTGAGAGTAAATAATCTTATTGAGCTAGTTGGGGCAACTTATCACTACTGATCCTAGCCGACAGAGTGATTCGTTTCAAATCATATGAAATGATTTTTGTTAGACATAGGTGTCTCTTCAGATTCAGCTAATCAGAATCGACTGACGTCGACTCTGCTGGTTAATAGTCTCTAGATCCCAACCCCAAGCCGAAGTGAGTTTCCTTCTCTTCCTTCCTATCCTAACCTGACCTTGAAAAGACATGTCTGGATCTGCTTGACATTTCTTTGTATTTTCAATCATCACGTATCAAAATTGATAATCATCATCAGTTAATCATGGAAATCGAAAACTAAATAAGGGAAATGAGCCTAACGCGCTGTAAATTCATAGGTCAATTGACTCGTTTTCAAATATTTCTGAAGACACCGAGCAACATAATCAAATTGGAAGTACGTTCGAAAAAAATTGAATCATTTTTTGAACAATACGATGTTGTCCAATCGCGTTTAGAACAACTTGACGAAATTGAAGGAAACCAACGCGAAGAACAAGAAACGGCGTTCTATGAAACGGTTTTAAGAGCGAAAGGTATTTTAGTGGAACAACAAAAGTATCAAAATGCAAGTAACATGCATAAAAACCCACTAAAGACGAATACAGTTCCAACAAACCCGGTGACAAATTTAAAATTATAAACAATTAATATTCCAGCGTTTTTAGGAAACTATGATGAATGGATAACATTCTACAATACTTTCTTTCAATTGAGTCACAAAAACACGAGATTGACAAACATACAAAAGTTCTATCATCTTAGGTCTTGTTTAAAACATGATGCAGAACAGATAATTAACTCATTCGAAATTTCCGACAATAATTACACAGTAGCATGGTATACAATCATTAAGAGGTATGAGAATGAACGAATTATTGTAAACACCCACGTCTGAGCAATATTTGATCTACCACTTGTTATAAAAGACTCGGAAACATCGCTCAGGCAACTAACAGATAAGGTTCAACATCATCTAGGTGCTCTTAAAAATTTAAAATTACCCACAGATCAATGAGGTGTTCTTCTAATACACCTAATTACATCAAAACTAGATTATATTACGAACCGTGAATGATAAAATTCGCTTGATAATGATTAGTTTCCCACTTACGCACAGTTAACCGACTTCTTGATGAAAAGATGTTTCACATTTAAATCTCGTCCGAATAATAGTAATAAAAAACTCGCCTACAACACGCAAAAACTCTCGAATAATCATGGTAACAAGTCACCATCGCATCCAAATAATTACAGATAAAGGCATTCACTTGCAGTCACCAATCAAGGGCAAGAAATTCCATTTCATTATTGCAAAGCACACCATTCCACTCATAATTGCGCAGATTTGAAGAAAAGCAATGGGTGATAAATACGATGAGATCAAAAAATTACGACTTTGTAGTAATTGTCTAAGGTCAGGTGATTTCAAATCTCGGAAAAGGCATCTGCATCTCACGATTCACAATCTCGAATTCTTACGGAATCAAACTCGGAATCGGCAATCTTGCAAGGCAGTCAATCAAATACATACGGTAATCAGTTAGTTTTGTTATCTACAGCTCAAATAATAATTTATGACACGCTCGGAAACGCAATGCTCTTTTAGACTCGGCAGTCAAGGCAATTCGATCTCACAAGAACTATGTAAAAAATTGGATTTGCCATGCGAAAATTCTCGAAAATCTATTGCAGGAATAAATCAAAAAACTATAACCATCAGGCAGAAAACAAAGGCTACTATAAAGTCTCGGTCAACTTCATTCGAATGCGATTCAACGTTTTTAGTGTTGCCCACGATTACGGAACAAATCCCATATACATGCAGGATTCAATGAAAATTTATCTAAACTTCCGACCGGTATCATACTAGCTGATCTAGACTTCAATAAACCACAACAAATCGACATTCTCGTTGGAACTCATATATTTTATGATCTCTCATGTCCGAATCAACTCAAACTTGCAAGAAACTGTTTTATGATGGGTATACTTACAGGCTCAATCAATTTAGCAATAACAAGTTATTCTGCAATTTCGCAAAAACTGTATCGAATGAAGTGCTGGATGTATCATTAAAAAGGTTTTGGAAAACTGAAGAGATAACAAATTTTACCTAACCAAGGATGAACAATACTGTGAAAATTATTTTGAAAAAACAACGCTTCGCAACTCGGATGGTAGATTTTTAGTCAGATCACCTTTTTCAGCACGAATGTTAGGTTTAGGAGATTCCTTGAAACGTCTACGTTCTCTAGAGAACAGATTCAAACGGGAAGATAATCTAAAGGGAGACTACATGGAACTTATGAAACAATACGAAAATTTCGATGTAAATATTGACCAAACCCTCGTATATATTGTCACATCATGAAACGAAACGCGAAGCGTCGGTTTTTTATTGTCCAACTAGCTCAAATTAAGATAATTAGTCTCAGGGCTCGTGGTGAAACGTGCCCTGTGATTCTAGACTTGTGAATTGCCCTGAGCGCCAAATGCTTAATATCATACCACAAAAAAAAATTAATTCACAGTCAAGAATCCAGGCACTACGAGATGGATGATAGTTGATGGATATTCAGAAAAATAAGGCAAGTCCAACTTAACAATTTGTTTTATTCCTGAAGGAATAAGAATAATAATTTAAATAAAGTACAATTTCGATATTGAACACTGTTTGTAACTTAAATTAAAATTGAATTTCGAATAAAAACAATTATAAAATTAATACTTGGAATACAATTTGAATACAAAAAAATAAATGTATATACTTATTAATTTAGTTAAGAGTTTTGAAATTAATTATTTCAATTGAAAAGATTATCAAATATAATGAATTAAAGAGAACCTCGAAATGAGTCCTATGAAAATTAGTGTCATACAAATTCAGTTGGATAACATAATCAGAGAAATGAAAATATGGTCATTCAAACCAAAAAATGTTACCCTCCTTGGAACTTGATAGAGCTGGAAGTCGGTCCGGCCAGGGAATTCACTGAACCGTCTCGGGAAGAAGGGATGAGGCACCTCAGTCGTTCAAACCCTGTAATTTCAAAGAACGAACAGTACCTGACCTAAGTTCAAAGGAACTAGTAACACAATCAATCGAAATAACTATGCGATTCCACAACTGATTATGTTATCTCCCCAAATTGTAAAAACACTGTATTACAATATTGAAATCTTGAAGAGATATCAAAGTAAACAACAATCTAAATTAATCTGAAAGAATTAAGTTATTACAATTGATACTTAAATTGGCAAAAAAATTAAGAAGTGACTGAAAGAAAAATAATTAAAATGTGACTGAAAGAATAATAACTAAAATGTTGGAATTTGTCAGTTAGCATAAAATCTGAATTACTAGAAATGATTTGCATACAGAGATTGATGTTTGTAATTTGTACTATACTCTGAACGAGCGTAGCAGACGTGATATCCTTGTACTCAATAAGCAGTAATTGAGTTACCTACTTTGTGATAACCCCGAAAAACATTTACTGCACGTTTTAGTTCAATAAGACAACCCTGTGTACTTATGTACCAAGGTAACAAAATGGCGATTCTCAAAATCACTCAATATTACCATGTGCAATTTGTGGGGTTAAATACAAAGAGGAAAAAGAAATATTATCAGTATAAACTGCCTACGTCTCGTTAGATTGATTTTGTATAACAATTACAACAATTTATGCTGTGATGGAAACGATTATCTCTGGTTTATGCTAAATACAAATTGATTGCGGAGAGTCCTGCGGGCAAGTCGAGCATTACTTCCATTGAAATATAACTACGTTCAAGGACTGTACATCCAGAATTCCAATTACAGAAATAGATCAAATTAAATGGTCCCTGATGTAGTTATTTTTCGATAGCAAAATTTAAGAAATGACTATAAAACAAAAGAATTATTGAATCTCGACTTACCCGGAATGGAGACTCACACCACAATGACCATTTCGGACTTCCGTTCTGATATCTCCCCTCCTCGAGATTCTCGCGCTATCGAACATGCGGCAACTAATTTCAATAATCGATGTTATTGAACGGACAGATGTCTCTGAGATATCATATGACAAGTTTCCTAATCGAAAAGAAATCTCAATCTGTTCATTACTGTGTTCTTTAAACACGTAACGGTGAAACCGTTACAATCATACGGTGATAAAACACAGCAGTACTACTGCTCATTGTAGAGCTGTGTTCGACGGATCTCCAAAAACCAGTCAAGGAATATCACTCGATGATTTATTGCTCGTAGGTGCTAGCGTTCAAGTTGATCTTTTCTCAATTGTAACACGTCTCAAACTGCATCGGTATGTTTTGAGTGCAGACATGGAAATGATGTTTGGGCAAATAATACTACATCCCGATAACAGAAAATATCAGCGGATATTATGGCGATATGATGAATCGGAGCCAATTAAGATTTATAACTTAAGTACAGTGACGTACGGAACGGCTTCTGCGAGTTATCTCGCAACTGAAGTTTCACAACAACTCTCATTAGAATTCGAAGACACGTATCCACGCACATCGAACATATTAAGACATTCATTTTACATGGACGACTTGGTCAACAAGCGTTGACACGATAGATGAGGCTCTAGAAATATACCATGAAATAACCGACATTTTAAACAGCGCCAATCTTCCATTGAAGAAATGTATACGGTGTTGATGCAGATCGAGTCTTGCCTCAACTCCAGATCTCTTTCTTCTGACACTAATGACTATTCACCTCTCACTTCCGCTGACTTCTTAATTGGAGATACACTGGCTGTTGTTGACGTTTCATGAACAGGTTATCTAGATTTCAGAGAATACAACAGTTATTCCAACATTTCTCGTCTCATTGGTCTAGAGACCATCTTACCCAGTGGTAGCAGAGAGGAAATTGGCAAACCGCTTCGGCTTATCCCAAGATAGGCGATTTAGTTATTTTGAAGGAGGACAATATTCCATCACTACGCTGGCCCATGGCTCGCATTGTTGAAGTTCACCCAGGAGCTGATAAAGTAACACGTGTAGTGTATGGAAGGTGTCTAGTGGAAGCATTATTGGGCGTTCAGTAAATAAAATTTGTTTTCTACCATTGGAATACTTAAATTGTATGGTACTATGAAGAACATTTACAAATTCGCAAATTCAACATGTTGAAGCGTTTTTGTCAATTTCAATTTATATTAGATATACTACTAAGGAATTTTGATGAATGAAAGCAAATCTTTCAAGGTGGACGGTTTATGGACAATCGTCATATATTTATATTGACATCGTCATTTGTCAACTACCAATGTGGCCATTGTTAGCAGCATGGGTCGATTCGATCTCTACTTTATTCATTTAAGGAAGAAAATCGAAAATTTTTGTCCGAATTTTCGCGAGGTCCAATTTTGCTCTATTCTTATGTATTTTGACATGCTGAACACGATGGTGTAGATCAAATTTGGATTAATCCTGTGCTCGAAAAACTATGTCCATTGTTTTGACCCGAAAATGGCGATTTTTCAATTTTTTGCTTTTTGAGACAAAACTATGAGTTTTATGGAAAAATGTTTCGGACAAAAGTTGTTGGAAAAATCAATACGCAATCTTTGGCTTTAGTCCTAAGTTCAAGGTTGGGAGCCCAAGATAGGGCTCATTTAGTGTGTTTTTTGGCACATTGAAAAATTGAGTATGTGTCAAACAGTTTCCGGTATTTCATATTCTATTTGGTTTTTATTATTCTGACATATCCCATTTTTTGGTGTTACAATCGGCCGTTTTGAAAAATACGTATCTTGCGAATTTCAGACGGAATACTAATGTTATCAATCTAAAACTAAAATTTTTCCGAAGATTTCATCATTTTGCATATAATATCCAAAATTCAAGCATTTTGCTCCGAAGATATAACTTAAGCGCCATTTTGAAAATTTTGGACCTACGAAAAATTCAAATTTCTTGAGGTTAGAAATTTTTCACGGAACTCAAATTCTAGGTTCTATTAGAAGTTTTTATAGCGAGTATTTTAAGTCTAAGCAGATTGATTTGAGTTGAGTAGAAATGTAGCTATTCTAATAAATGTGTTTGGGCCTCTAGAGGGCCCAATTTTGGGCTTATAGACAAAAACCTTAGATCGAATTATAGAGAAATACTTTTTCTATTGAAGTTTGAGACAGCGTACGAAGATTCGTTCACAATCCCAAGTTATAACGAATTACATCATAAACAACTAGCGCGGAATTTCATTTTGCAGCAATAGGCGAGCGTCGGTACAATAGATTTTGCGCGCGAAATTATAGTTTTTTGAATATTTTAAGATGCACCTGAATGCTTATAATCGTTTTGAGTGAAGTTTGTTCCCAGCTATGAAATTTTTATTCTCATTTATTTCAAGTGCCCTGAACGGCGCACTAAAATGTTTTTTATTTGGATCTCTCTATACAACTTTGCACTTTCGACACCTTTCTATATTTTATTAACCAAATATTGTGTTATGTCCGTTATATTATTATTTATTTTTATCTGTGCGATAAACTGCGTAACTCTCATGGAAGTTTCATATTTTGAAAAACTCCCATTATTGTCTGAGCGATAATAAATGCTGTACTTGTGGTTATCTTCACAGCACATTGAAAGAATGAACTCAAAGTGGGATGGTAGGGCTACTGGCGAACCACCCACCGAAAAAAAAAGGTAATGCACCCATGTCAAACAAGTTTGTCGAATATTTCTTTACATGAAAAGTGAACCTCTTTGATTAGGAAGTTTATGAGGTCTGGATAGGCAATATCTTCTGGATGGCTGTGGAAAGTTTCCATTAGTAGTTTTTTTCTTAAGACTAAATGTTCTGTATGAACTTATGCTTACCATTTGCAAAGCATACTTTTGTTAAGGCGTAATTATAGACAACAAAACGAATAGATCAGATATTTCTCCTCTTGGCAATAAGGTGAATATTTGCAAAAACTATCAATAATATAACAACATCCAACACCTTAAGCAAACAAAAAATCAATATAAGCCATAAAAGCTACTGTTCATATCACTAATCCGATTTTTCGATGGAACAATTGTTTTTCGGTTTGTCACTGATTTTGTCTCCCTAGCTGCTACCAGCTCAATTATGTATTTTCTCTTAACATGTTCATCTGGATTCATTTCATTGAATACCTGTGCTGCAATATTAGCACGTCTACCATTTTCATAATACAGTTCAATCAGCTATACTCTTTCTGCAGTAGAATAAACCATTTTAGATAAAAATGAAGTTTAGCCACAGACAAAACCCTGCGAGATACTAAATTGAAATGAATTAAATGTAAGTACTCGGAACTTCTGAGGAACTGCAGAATTCCACAGTAGATGAAATAAAGTACTTTTTTCTTCAAACGATAAAATTAGGATTTACATTACCTCTTATCAGTGGTAAAAGGATTGAGGAATGTTGGAAACATTTCCTTATTAAAATGAGTAATGAAGAGAAATTAAAGTTAATAAATCATGTTGGATTTGCTGAAAAGAGAATTTTATGACCATTAAAATATGGTATCGCACAAATTTTGAGCCCATTTTAATTCAAGGGTTGAAACTCACCCCTGCGAGGGGTTAAAGTGCCAGAGTTGAAAATTATGCACAAAAGACTTCTTCTCGGAGATAAAAATCAAGGGGTTTTAAAATTTTTTCATCGAACAATAATTATTGAGAAATCGTTTTATTTTCATTGTTGTTCCCTCATTTTCTCAAAAACGGGTACATCAAATTTGTAAAACTAAGATGGGTTGATCAGAAAATTCGATTACCTTCAAAATAAGATACCATTCGACCCCTATTCCTATTTAAGATTTTGGGGTTAAAGCTCACCGCCGCGAGAGGGTGAAAGTAACAAGGTTGATGATATAGGCAAAATCTTTTCCCCAGGAAATTAAATTGACGGGTCTGATCGATTTTTTTTGAACCAACTGTATATGAGATATCGGCCGTGTTTTGTTTTGATTGGCCCAGCCAGTTACAAATGGAATATCTCAGGATTTTTTCTGAAATTTGGTATCGGGGGGTAATCAGGTCCGCTGAAACCGAATATGAAGGCAGAAAATGGAAAATCTACCATATTTCTCGGAAAAACCAGGAAAATTGACCAAATCTTAGCAAAAAATGATATTGGTATTGTGATGGTTGTAGGAACAAAGTTCACCACTAAAAAATGAAAATTCTGGAAAATTGTTGGATAATTGCGTCGTATTTTCTTCATATTCCTATGCGGTGCTCGTCCAACGTGTCAAATTATATGCTTTTATGGTCGCTGGGTATTATTTTGTGGTCCTAAAATCAAAACCGCCTGAAGTTTTCCAGAAAACTAGGGGGAAATCAAAATTATAATTCTCTTAATTTTTACATCGTAGTGGTTATTTTATCTTAATATACAGTCTTAACAGCGTTGTACGAATTTATGATAAAACTTTAATATTAATTTGGTTTTTTGAACATTGTAGACTAGTAATAAATATTCTTGACCCACGTATGAATTAATACAAAATTCTCGGGAAATAGGTCACATTAACACATATATTTTTACCCTCGTCTTTACGTACGTTTCGGTCTCATGACCATCATCAGAAGACTTATTAATACAATAACCTGATTACTTAGAAATACTGTAATAACACAAAGCGTCCTTATCGCACAAATTTCGTTCAAATGCCAACGTCGCCGAAACGAACGGAAACATGAAATCGGAACTATAACAATAAGTCTTCTGATGATGGTCGTGAGATCGAAACGTACGTAAAGACGAGGGTCAAAATATATGTGTTAATGTGACCTATTTCCCGAGAATTTTGTATTAATTGTAGACTAGTACATATTATGATTAAGTAACGAAATTACTATCGTAGTAAATACTACCCTGTTTTGAACAAATAGAGTAACATTCAAGCGTCCACATTCATTCTTTCAAAGAAATTAAAGTTTGTTTTGAAAACGTAAGTGTCTTCTTCGAAGCAGGTAAAATTATATTTCTTCAGTGCAATCAAAACTTCTTTTTCGTATCGAACTCAATTTGAGGAACATTGAGTAATAAGCAGATGCTAGGTTTTAGGGAGTGTGAGGAGGCAGGAGGAAAGACACATATTTGTTTTAGTTAACCTAATAATAAGAGGCTGCTATGAGTTTTAAACGCTAGAGTTGTGGCGTTTCTAGCCACACCCTCTATTAATCATCCTCATCAAAACAGTGCAGGGGAGTGAACCCTTGTAGCACGTAGGTAGGCCGATTGTGCCCATTCTGCTTCCCATGGTCAGTGGCCTATTTTATTTTGGTTTGTGGTCTATATAGACCCAGACGCTTACTTCCATAACTTCTTCCGGAAACAGTTCTGCTTTACCAAAGTAACGAAAACAGAAGGGTGCAAAAGCTATGTGGACTTTCCATTAGGATGTGAGGCAGTTTCTTATCCACCTCTCGACATTTCCTTCGTACAGGGCAATCTACGATGCCTATAATGGGAAGGTATTCATTAAGACGACAAAAAACAATTTTCCAATTAACTAGAATTTTCCTTCTTTTAGTGAAATTTGTACCGAGAACCACCTCGGTACCTTATTATTCCAATAACACTGACTAAAATTTTTCGAACAACAAAATAATTGAAATTTGTCGGGTAGAAATGGTACATTTTCATTTTCCGGAGTTTTCCGGAAAACTATCGTCAGCTTTGATTTTATGATCACAAAATAATACTCAGCTACCACGAAAAAATATAATTGGACACGTTATACGAGAACCGAGATAGGAATATGAAGGAAAAACGAAGCAATTTTCTACCAATTCTCCGGAATTCCTCTTTTAGTGAGAATCGTATCGGGACACATCACGGTATATTATTATTTCAATACCACAAGTCCGAGAAAAAATGTTGCTTGTTGCTAAGATTGTCCGGGTTTTCCAGCAAACGAGATTTTCTATTTTCCGACTCCAGATTCGGGTTCAGCGGACCTAAGAACCCCCGATACTAAATTTCAGAACATCCTAAGGTATTTCATTTGTTATATACATTGTCAAATGAAAATGGTTTTTCCTTGTTTATTAATGGGAAAAGTGGCATGATTTGCTATACTTACACTTCTCACTTTTTGAAAAGTGCAAGCATAGCAAATGAAGCCAAATTTTATCTTTAATTATAGAAGAAACGACAATTAACAAGTCAAAATAGGAAAAGTCATGAGCGCGCTTATTCAGCGGTCCACAAATGATGTAGAAGCCAAACCCAACACAATGCAAAAAGATTTTTTCAATTCGGTTTTGTATCTGAAATTTTGGATGTTATTTACATTTTTGACTGGACTACAATTGAGAACCGAGAATCTATCCGAACTGCTTCTTACAACGGAAGCAGTTCGGGGTACTAGATATTGCTGTATTTATCTTGCGCAAATGGATGTCCGATAACAAGGACATATTGGATGATCGTGAATATTACACTGAAATTTCACTGTATTATACAACTGACAATAAAAACCAAACGTAAGGTTTGGTATGGAGTGCTACACTAAATTACAACGTGAATATAAACGATAAATGCGTTATGAAGAGAATTACCGATGAAAGGGTCGCTCAAATTTTTGAATAATCAGTCTTGTGACACTCATCGCCCAACCCATTATGCAAAATTTATGGCAATTGTTTGGCTAGGACGAATCTGTGCCTATCGGCATATTCAGCTCTTGACACGATTTTCGCAAAGAATTAGCAGTTGCTAAAAACTTTTTCAGAAATGAATCAAATAATAAAATACAGGAACTAAAACCGCTATAAAGCGTATAAAGGGAGCAAATAAAATGAAACATATTGACGAGTTGAATAAAAACAATGATTTGAACGAATTTCGTGAATAAACGAATATAAACACATGTAAGAAATTCTGTTTCTCATATAGTCAGTCGTACTGCAATTGAGCTACACTTAAAATGATATTTTTCCACATCTCTATTTCATGATTGATATTCATGTTTTTTGAGTCGCTGATCTCGAATATGGGGGTTAAAAGATCGTAGACCCATGGCGTTCCGAGATATTGACCATTTTTGACCCAAAAATGGCCGTTTTTTTGGAGTTTTCGTCGTTTCTGTCAATTTAAAGGAAAACAACACATTTTATCGACTATACAGTGGTGAGCAAAGTTGTAGAAAAATTAAAAATGCGTCGAATGGCGATAAGCAAAAGTCTCTAAGTTATTCGGGGACTGATATGAGGCCCATTTTGTGTTTTTTTTACGGTAACATAAAAATTGAATTTCGTATCACAAATTTTCCTCCAAGAACCTTATTTTCTGTCCAATGGTAGTATTTCATACGTACTTTCGAACCAATCTTGTTTTTTTGTCTATCTTTTTTTTTTGGTGCCAAAATCCGCTATCTTAGAACAAATGGTTTTTTCATCAAAACTCCGTCAAAAATAAGTCTTTTGACTCAAATCAAAAGCAAATTGAAGAGTTTGATGTCCTCTATAACATATTCAAAAAAAATGGAGAAATGGCACTGTTTTAAAAATCAAGGGCCCAGAAAAAATGAATAATTTTTAGGTTAGAATACTCGTATGGAATTAAAATTTCACATGCAAATAGAAGATCATTCTACGAGTATTTCAAGTCACCGTACGTCTTCAAGGGATGAGTAGAATTTGAGATATCCTTTGATTTAGGTTTGAGTTCACATTGAGCCCAATTTTGACCCTTATCGAACAAATCAAAAAAATTCTCACAGAAGAGACTTCTGGCTATCTAACCCTGAATAGTCGACCTCGCACATATCTTCAACAAAATTATAGCGCGGGTTAAAAGAAAAACCGGAGCAAACAAAATACAAACGCGCTTGAAATCCGAGCGCCAATAAGGTAGTTTTCAAAAAAAAATTCAAATTTTTGAATAAATTCTTTAGATAGAAAAATGAAATACTATCAATGTAATAATGAATTTGAGATTCATTATTAATAATTTATAATCATAATAATAATATATTTTTCTTACGATAATGGTTTTTTTTGAAGGTACTATTTAACTGAAAAATAAAAAATAATCAATTTTATTATTGACGAACTGAGAAATAATTATTAATTATAATAATAATAATTTCTGTATTTTTTTTGATATGAAAATTCTGAAAAAAAAACATATATTTAATTATGAGTGATATTGTTATATATGTTATATATTGCTTCTTTCTTATTTAAAAAAAAGTTATCAATAATACATTTGTACATGGTAGATTTCATTATTTGAGATAAATAACAATTAATTCTTATCATTAATAAACTAACAACCTATAACATCATACTATATAATACTTATTCTGTACGCTTTTTAGGTGCAATGCTTTCTTCATTATCAGTCGTAGAAGAGTCTGATGATGTCATATCCTCAGTTTCCTCATCACTTTCGTAACAAGTTGCTGATGTGATATTATTGATATTATCGTTATCATTTTCAAAGTCACTTCCAGGTTCTTGATCATCATCATTTCCTTCTAATGAAGGAATTACGTTACTGTTATCATTATCATTACGATCATCATCATCATCGACATCGACATCGTCATTTATTGCAAATTCATTATCATCTAACAATGAATGCACAGTCTTTACCCTCGTAGTATTTACATAGAATTGTGCATGGTATACCTACTTTCTCACAAGAGCATTTGCCACTCCAACTGACTTTGCAACCACATGACATTAATTTTAGCAAATTCTTAGGTGCTGCTTCTTTATATGTTTGAATAGGCTCAAGACCATTTTCTGAATTTTTCCAACCCCATTTGGTTGGGTCAATGGTATCATTGCCTATCCAAAGCTGCACCAGATGATAAACACGTAAAATGTGTAATTTGGTTGCATCATCAGTTCGCATTCAAGTTCCCATGCCCACTTTTGAACTCTATCGGTATAAGAAATAAAGCGTAAGCGGCCGAGGTTTTCAATATTTTTTTTTTGAAATTTAGGAGCATATATTTGATATGAAATACTTCTACCAGTTCTCAATAATTTCTCAACATCTGGCTCAGTTTTATAAAATTCATTTAAATCGTCTGGTGAAAAATTGATACTGAGAATTTTGTTTTTACCCTGCCTGTAAAAAGCGGATGTTGTGTCGCATTCACTAAAAGCATGGGAAAAACAAATGAAAGGTTTGATATGACTATAAATGAAGGAATTTTGATGATAATATGCCGCTGGTTATGTTTTCGCTTCAACGGTTTTCTCTGGTTTTTGAAAATAAATGGGTTTTGTTATATTTTTCAAATCAGTTAATTGAGTTAATAAAACTAGAACATTAGTATCCTCGGCCACTATAAGCATATTTTTGTTTGGATTATTTTCACTTAAATCTGTAGTCATGTTTACAATCAATGCATCTGCATCACACAAAGCTCTAAAAATCTGATTACCATATTCTGTTAAAGAAGTTGCCAGTAAATCTATGAATTGTTTTTTATTATTTACATTTGATATAATTTCTTGGAAGATATGTGGGAGGTCGACGATTCAGGGTAAGATAGCCAGAAGCCTCTGATGTAAGAATTTTTGTGTTTTTTTTAATAGGGTCAAAATTGGGCTCACTGTGAACTCAAACCTACATCGAAAAATATCTCAAGTTCTGCTTCTTCAAAAAAGACCTACATAGGCTTGAAATACTTGTAGAGCGGTCCTCTATTCGCATGTAAAATTTTAATTTCATACGAGTATTCTAACCTAAAAATTACAAATTTTTTCTGGGACCTTGATTTTTTAAAACGATTCCATTTCTCCAGTTTCCATTCAAAATGCTTGGACTTTGGATATGTTATAGAAAACATCAAATTCTTCAATTCGCATTTTGGTTGGGTCAAGAGACCCATTTTTGACGGAGTTATAATGAAAAAACCATTTTATCTAAGTTGGCGAATTTTGGCGCCAAAAAAAAGATAGACAAATATCCAAAATTTGTTCGAAAGTACACATAAAACAATACCATCGAGCGGAAAATGAAGTTCTCAGAGAGAAATTTGTATTACGAAATTCAATTTTTATGTTACCGAAAAAAAAACACAAAATGGGCTTTATTTCAGGCCTCAAATAACATAGAGACTTCTACTTGTCGTCATTCGACGCATTTTTCGTTCCTCTACATCTTTGCTTACCACTGTTTAGTCAATAATGTGTTGTTTTCCTTTAAATCGACAAAGACGACGAAAACTCGAAAAAATTGCCATTTTTGACTCAAAAATGGCCAATATCTCGGAACGCCATGGATAAACAATTTTTGAACCTCCGTATTCGTGATCAGCGAGCCAAAAATTATAAATATCAATCATAAAATAGAGATGTGGAAAAATTTCCAATTCAAATTGTAGGACGACTGGACTAATAGCAAAATAGAGTTGAGATAGAGACAATGCGAGCAGTAAGATAGTTCCTCAGGTGCGAGTGATTAATAATAAAATCAGCGGGAATAATCTAAAAAATCCCACAACTGATTATGTTATATAGAGAATATCACATTGATATTCTGTAATTAGATAAAATAAAGATATCATAATAGTATCTATTCACCACTATATCAACTTTCAAGTTAGAAAGTTACTATAGACTAACGAAATTGATGTTTATCGATCTTACCTTGTCCACAGTTACACACAAGATGAATAATACTTCGATATCCCCGAATAAGCGAAACGTGTGACCTCTTGCGTCAATCTTCCATGATCCACTACCGCATAGACATACTAAGCTTGTGCTATCAAATCACAGAGGTCGAGATAAATATATCATAACAAGTATCGTAATAATAAATGACCATTAATTAATAATTTATCAACATCTAAAACGTTATAAGGTGAAGCGGATCTAACATTTGAGAAGTTATATGGGTCATTATGCAAGTAGAAGCTGTGCATAACTCACGACCCTTAACCCCCGACCCCCATGACTTCAAGGTTCAAATAGTTACTCCTGTTCAATTTACCCCAGCCAGATGCAAGAGGTGCCAGAAAATAGACTAACGTAATACAAGCGACTACATCAAATTGTACAACCTTTTTAGGCTAGACGATCTGCAGAATATTTGCATCAACTTCAACAGCTTACCCAGTGGGGGCAGCATTCCGTAGATATTAGTACTCCAGGGAAGAAAGTCGTTCTCAGAGACAATAATACAGCTTCACTCAATGAGCAGATGGGACACAGTACATCTGTTCACCCAGGTACTGATTATGGAGTTCGCGTAGTATAGTATCAGTGAAAATGTGCAGAACATTGTCATTATAAGCGGAGAATACACTTACCTGACAAAAAGCAACGCGACCTGACACAGCGCCACTCCACGTCAATTCGCTGGCCAATTTGCCATAAATATCTATTACCCATGTGCAGATTTGCCTGACGTGAAACTGCTTCACTCTACTGACGCAACGTAACGTGGCCAAAGTGCTCTATATATAGAGTAGACTACTAAGCCTTTCACTGGAAAGTTGACGGACATACTGCGCTCTCACTAGCACGATGTGCGCGCGTTATACTTATTCTTGTATTCTTATACTCTTGTGATAGAAGGGGAGACCGTGCGAGTGAGAGCGCACTACGAGCGCACTACATGTGCGAGAAGGACATAATGTCCGACTAGTTACCAGCGCTTTCCTATGCTTATCACACAAGTTGTCTACTCTATATATAGAACTCTTTGAACGGGGCACGTCAAGTATACACAGCTCTGAAGTATATGTATTTCTGTGTGTCACAAGGTCAGTAATAAGTGACCATGGAATGCGAGCTAACAGAATTTGTAAGGAAGTGTACCTGTTTATATGACATTAAAAGTAAATTTTATAGGGACGCATCAGTGGGAAACGAAGCATAGGAATAAATAGGAATTTCTTTCATTTCTAATATAAGAACCAACGTATGGTATTGTCCAGATACATCTCCAGTGAGGTTTACTTCATGAACCCAAGTTTTTTTTGTTCGCTGTTGAAAGCACATCGCTGCTGCCATTTCTTCCGTGTTTTCCTCAGAGCTATCCATTTCGCGGATACTATTATGATATACACTGCGTGACTGGCGTGGCGCCGTGCCCGTATACTCAGCTTGTGCTATCAAATCACTGAGGTCGAGATAAATATATCATAACAAGTATCGTAATAATAAATGACCATTAATTAATAATTTATCAACATCTAAAACGTTATAAGGTGAAGCGGATCTAACATTTGAGAAGTTATATAGGTCATTATGCAAGTAGAAGCTGTGCATAACTCACGACCCTTAACCCCCGACCCCCATGACTTCAAGGTTCAAATAGTTACTCCTGTTCAATTTACCCCAGCCAGATGCAAGAGGTGCCAGAAAATAGACTAACGTAATACAAGCGACTACATCAAATTGTACAACCTTTTTAGGCTAGACGATCTGCAGAATATTTGCATCAACTTCAACAGCTTACCCAGTGGGGGCAGCATTCCGTAGATATTAGTACTCCAGGGAAGAAAGTCGTTCTCAGAGACAATAATACAGCTTCACTCAATGAGCAGATGGGACACAGTACATCTGTTCACCCAGGTACTGATTATGGAGTTCGCGTAGTATAGTATCAGTGAAAATGTGCAGAACATTGTCATTATAAGCGGAGAATACACTTACCTGACAAAAAGCAACGCGACCTGACACAGCGCCACTCCACGTCAATTCGCTGGCCAATTTGCCATAAATATCTATTACCCATGTGCAGATTTGCCTGACGTGAAACTGCTTCACTCTACTGACGCAACGTAACGTGGCCAAAGTGCTCTATATATAGAGTAGACTACTAAGCCTTTCACTGGAAAGTTGACGGACATACTGCGCTCTCACTAGCACAATGTGCGCGCGTTATACTTATTCTTGTATTCTTATACTCTTGTGATAGAAGGGGAGACCGTGCGAGTGAGAGCGCACTACGAGCGCACTACATGTGCGAGAAGGACATAATGTCCGACTAGTTACCAGCGCTTTCCTATGCTTATCACACAAGTTGTCTACTCTATATATAGAACTCTTTGAACGGGGCACGTCAAGTATACACAGCTCTGAAGTATATGTATTTCTGTGTGTCACAAGGTCAGTAATAAGTGACCATGGAATGCGAGCTAACAGAATTTGTAAGGAAGTGTACCTGTTTATATGACATTAAAAGTAAATTTTATAGGGACGCATCAGTGGGAAACGAAGCATAGGAATAAATAGGAATTTCTTTCATTTCTAATATAAGAACCAACGTATGGTATTGTCCAGATACATCTCCAGTGAGGTTTACTTCATGAACCCAAGTTTTTTTTGTTCGCTGTTGAAAGCACATCGCTGCTGCCATTTCTTCCGTGTTTTCCTCAGAGCTATCCATTTCGCGGATACTATTATGATATACACTGCGTGACTGGCGTGGCGCCGTGCCCGTATACTCAGCTTGTGCTATCAAATCACAGAGGTCGAGATAAATATATCATAACAAGTATCGTAATAATAAATGACCATTAATTAATAATTTATCAACATCTAAAACGTTATAAGGTGAAGCGGATCTAACATTTGAGAAGTTATATAGGTCATTATGCAAGTAGAAGCTGTGCATAACTCACGTCCCTTAACCCCCGACCCCCATGACTTCAAGGTTCAAATAGTTACTCCTGTTCAATTTACCCCAGCCAGATGCAAGAGGTGCCAGAAAATAGACTAACGTAATACAAGCGACTACATCAAATTGTACAACCTTTTTAGGCTAGACGATCTGCAGAATATTTGCATCAACTTCAACAGCTTACCCAGTGGGGGCAGCATTCCGTAGATATTAGTACTCCAGGGAAGAAAGTCGTTCTCAGAGACAATAATACAGCTTCACTTAATGAGCAGATGGGACACAGTACATCTGTTCACCCAGGTACTGATTATGGAGTTCACGTAGTATAGTATCAGTGAAAATGTGCAGAACATTGTCATTATAAGCGGAGAATACACTTACCTGACAAAAAGCAACGCGACCTGACACAGCGCCACTCCACGTCAATTCGCTGGCCAATTTGCCATAAATATCTATTACCCATGTGCAGATTTGCCTGACGTGAAACTGCTTCACTCTACTGACGCAACGTAACGTGGCCAAAGTGCTCTATATATAGAGTAGACTACTAAGCCTTTCACTGGAAAGTTGACGGACATACTGCGCTCTCACTAGCACGATGTGCGCGCGTTATACTTATTCTTGTATTCTTATACTCTTGTGATAGAAGGGGAGACCGTGCGAGTGAGAGCGCACTACGAGCGCACTACATGTGCGAGAAGGACATAATGTCCGACTAGTTACCAGCGCTTTCCTATGCTTATCACACAAGTTGTCTACTCTATATATAGAACTCTTTGAACGGGGCACGTCAAGTATACACAGCTCTGAAGTATATGTATTTCTGTGTGTCACAAGGTCAGTAATAAGTGACCATGGAATGCGAGCTAACAGAATTTGTAAGGAAGTGTACCTGTTTATATGACATTAAAAGTAAATTTTATAGGGACGCATCAGTGGGAAACGAAGCATAGGAATAAATAGGAATTTCTTTCATTTCTAATATAAAAACCAACGTATGGTATTGTCCAGATACATCTCCAGTGAGGTTTACTTCATGAACCCAAGTTTTTTTTGTTCGCTGTTGAAAGCACATCGCTGCTGCCATTTCTTCCGTGTTTTCCTCAGAGCTATCCATTTCGCGGATACTATTATGATATACACTGCGTGACTGGCGTGGCGCCGTGCCCGTATCGGTCATGTACTACAGAATAAAATCCTTGTTGCTTTTTGTTGAATTTCATTCTGATTCTCTTGGATTATAATTTCATTTGGTCCTAAAAGTTTTGTTGATAATGATGTTATTTATTAAATTGTTGTTCTCCTTCTTATTCTCCCTCAGGTCTTGATTTATATTTTTACTAGCGGACCTGACAAACGTTGTCCTGCACGACGGTTCTGGACTAATTGTGAATTCCGAGTCCGTCGACCAATATTTCCTCCTCGTCCACGAATACGTGGCATTGTTCTATGTACGTAACTCATATGTGAATATATTACACTTAATATTCATTGAAATGCGACATCTGAAATATCAAAGACACCGTACAAGAAAATTAAAATGTCAAAATAACGAAACACGCTTAATATAATACACTCAAATTAAAATGTCGAAAAATAAACGAAATCCTATGCACGTTACTTATATTATCTGAATATAATACGCTCAATATTTACGTGAATGCGATACATATAATATCAAAACACAGCGTACAAACAAATTAAATGCATTGAATGAATACATACACAAAATGAATGAAATGAATGAATGAATGCATGCATACACAAAAATTCATTGAAGTCGATCCAGCCGTTTAGTTGCAGTATAGATAGATTCATTCAAATTGGTCCAGCTATATAGATAAATTACCTAGATACCGACTGCAGCGCCATCTGCCGGGCTGATTTGTGTATCTGAACCATCCAGGGCGCCACCCAAACGCATGCGAAAAAATTCATTCAAATCGGTCCAGCTATATAGATAAATAACCTAGATACCGACTGCAGCGCCATCTGCCAGGCTGATTTGTGAATCTAAACCATCCAGGGCACCACCCAAATGCATACAAAAAAATTCATTCAAATCGGTCCAGCCGTTTAGGAGGAGTTCAATTACATACACACGTACAGTAGAATTATACAGGGTGTCCTCGAACTGCGTGGCCAAAATAAAGCCGAAGATTCTTTGATTCGAAAAAAAGTTGATGAGCCTTTTTACTTTTGCCTCAAGTATCTTGTTTACCCGGTAGAGGGCTTCAAAATTGCAAAAATAATTTTGTTTTTTCGATATAACTTGAGAACGTGATGAAGAACTTTCACAATATTTAGCAGGTGAGTTACTGTCAATAATGGCCATTTTTGAGAGTGGAGCACAGAGCCTTAGAGACCATAGAAATGGCTCAAACTTGAGGATGTAACGGAAAAAGTGTCCGGAACTTTTTTGTGGTCAATGTAATTCACTCGATATTTCTTATGTAGATAGCTTATCTAATTTGAAAACTTTTCTTACTCTTAGAAAATTTTGATAAAGCCAACGGATTAGCTTGAAAAAATTAATTTTCGAGTCTCTGCAATTTTGGCTTACTAATTTTACTTGATTAAAATACCTTAGTTGCCTTTGCTTTTCTAATGTCATTTTGGCATTTGAAGAATTTATTCTCAAAACTGTCAGTTTTTACTTTGCTTTCCGTAAAAATTTTATTAAATTATGGCTCAAAATTTCACTAACACTGAAATGGTTGATATGTTATTGATTTATGGACTTTGTCGTTGCAATGGCCGGAGAAGGGAAAGATATCCACATCGCAGAATTCCAAATCGGCAAACCTTCGCGAAACTGGAAAATTTGAAGCAAATCGCAGAGAAACTGGACGCAGACGGACAAGAAGGACGTTAGAGCTCGAAGAAGCGATACTGGAAGCGGTTGAAACTGAACCTGGGATAAGCACACTACGTTTGGGACTTCGTATTGGAGCCTCAAAATCATTAGTTCATAATGTACTGAAATCCCTATCATATTAAAACAGTTCAAGACTTACTGCCCATGGATCCAGGTCATCGGCTAGATTTCTGTCGGCTTATTGTCCAAAGACAAAACGCAAACCCCAATTTTTGTAGAAGAATTCTGTTCACGGACGAAGATACTTTCACGAGATGTGGTCTTTTTAACCTCCATAATGAACATTTCCATGCTGATGAAAATCCTCATGAAACGGAAGTTACATATTTTCAGTATCAAACTAAAATCAATGTTTGGGTTGGAATTGTGGATAACTTTATTATTGGCCCTACCGTTATACCCGATCGATTGAACGGGGAGAACTACTTGAACTTTTTGGAACAAAGGCTACTTGAACTGTTGGAAGACTTGCCCTTACACATTCGTCGTGGCCTGGTTTATCCATGATGGTGCACCTCCTCATTTCACATTAGCTGTGAGGGGACATTTGAATGCGGAATATCCAGATCGCTGGATAGGTAGAGGACACGATGCACCAGTGAACTGGCCGGCCCGCTCCCCTGATTTGACGCCCTGCGACTTCTTTCTATGGGGCGCTTTGAAGTCGAAAGTTTATGCAGCTCCAGTAAACACACGAGAGGAATTGTTGCAACGAATTAATCATGAAGCGGATTTATTGAAGAATGATCCTGAAGTACTAGCCAGAGTTCAATCCAATTTCTTGAAACGAATTAATTTGTGTATTCAGGAAAATGGGCAACATTTCGAACAATTGATGCCTTAGCGATTTCCCAAAAAGTTTTGTTGTTTCTTCTAATTTAGCATTTGTTTTTCCTAAATAATCACATCGTTTCCCCATTTCTTTTGTTTTTATTATTCGTGTTTTACCTAGATATTAACCATTTCAGTGTTAGTGAAATTTTGAGCCATAATTTTATAAAATTTTTACGGAAAGCAAAGTAAAAACTGACAGTTTTGAGATAAATTCTCCAAATGCCAAAATGACATTAGAAAAGCAAAGGCAACTAAGGTATTTTAATCAAGTAAAATTAGTAAGCCAAAATTGCAGAGACTCGAAAATTAATTTTTTCAAGCTAATCCGTTGATTTTATCAAAATTTTCTAAGAGTAAGGAAAGTTTTCAAATTAGATAAGCTATCTACATATAAAATATAGAGTGGATTACATTGACCACAAACAAGTTCTGTACACTTTTCCCGTTACATCCTCAAGTTTGAGCCATTTATATGGTCTCTAAGTTCCGCTCTCAAAAACGGCTATTATTGACAGTAACTCACCTGCCAAATATTGTAAAAGCCCTCCATCACGTTCTCAAGTTATACCGAAAAAACAAAATTATTTTTGCAACTTTGAAGCCCTCTACCGGCTAAACAAGACACTTGAGGCAAAAGTAAAAAGGCTCATCAAATTTTTTTCGAATCAAAGAATCTTCGGTTTTATTTTAGCCACGCAGTTCGAGGACACCCTGTATACAGGGTGAGTCAGTTTTTTGTAGCCAAACTGCAACAGGAGATAGAACAAGTGTTTTTAAGGAGAAAAGTTCAATAAACATATGTCGTAGAAGGCTTCGTTTTCGAGATACAGGGTGTTGAAATTGAAAAAAAAAATTCGTTTTTTGCGAATATCTCCGGAACCGTTTATCGTACAGAAAACAACTTTTGTAAACATCTTCTACTCATAATGAGCTATGTTCTGTGTAATAAAATTTTTTTTTTTACTAATAATTGGTGAAGATTTTGAAGGGGTAGTGGGTGTTTTTCTATCCAACTTCTACGCCACTGAAAAAAAAACGGTTCTGAGACAACCATTAGAACCGCCAATGTTTTCTACACAAAAAAAGTACTCTTGATCATAAGCTCTAAAGTTGACCGTTTCCGAGAAAAATGAACTTTTATGTTGAAAAACATGGTCAATCCTTTGATTTTGTTACTTGTTCTACTTGTTTGAATAAATTTCGTCTAATTAGTAAGAATTGATCATGTTTTTCAACATAAAAGTTGATTTTTCTCGAAAACGGTCAACTTCAGAGCTTATGACCAAGAGTACCTCATTTGTGTAGAAAATATTGGCGGTTCTAATGGTCAAAACGATTTTTTTCCCAGTGGCGTAGAAGTTGGGGAGAAAAACACCCACTACCCCTTCAAAATCTTCACCAATTATTAGTAAAAAAAAATTTTTATCACACAGAACATAGCTTACTATGAGTAGAAAATGCTTACAAAAGCTGTTTTCTGTACGATAAACGGTTCCGGAGATATTCGCAAAAAAACGAATTTTTTTTTTCAATTTCAACACCCTGTATCTCGAAAACGAAGCCTTCTACGACATATGTTTATTAAACTTTTCTTCTTAAAAACACTTGTTCTATATCCTGTTGCAGTTTGGCTACAAAAAACTGACTCACCCTGTATAAAGATAAATCAAATAAAGGAAAACAGAATATAGAAGAAATAGAATTGTGGTATCCCACAATATTCCCCTCCAGAGAAAAATAATGTTACCAAGAAAAAGTAACTTTCTTTCTTCTGCTGTGGTTTAAAATATAATTTTCTACATAAACAGGCTTGAGTCAATCTTTCGAAATGTATTTGGAAGAATTATTAATGGGAAGTTAAACAATTTTGCCAGTTCTGCCTATAAATTTTCTAATTTAGCGATAAGATTATGAATTGGTGCTAATATTCGGGCCAAATTGGGAATAAAACAATGATTAGTTCGAGAGGCTAAGGTTGTGGAAAATTATCGATGTCTTTGACTCGGTCGTAAGGAAGAATCCCATGGAGGGATATTTCACGACCTAGAAAAATTCAGTGTATCTACTCCAAAAATGCATTTTGATGGTGTGATATTGATGCCAAGATAATCTTATCTGTCTGATAATGTGATCAAATGTTGCATATGTGCTTTGCGGCTTTTGCTTGCCACAAGATTGTCATCTATATAACAGAACGTAAAATCGAGTCTTGAAATTACTTCATTCATTAAGCGCTGGAATGTTTGTCCAGCATTCCTAAGTCTGAAAGGCATCCTTTTGAAAGTGAAAGTTTTAAAAACAGCTTCCGGTCTTACTGGAATCTAGTAGCAGCCACGGATGATCTCTAATTTTGGAAAAATTGTGCAATCGTTTAAATTCATGTTGAAATTTTGAATGTGAGGAAAAGGGTATCATTCAAGAGTAGAAACTGCATTTAATCGGCGATAATCTCAATAAGGGCGCCAATCTTTCGAATCTCGTTTTGGAACCATTTGAGATGGTGCTAAGACTGGAGATAAAGGCATTTTCCTTGAGATACCATAAATTCGAATTCCTCTTTTGCAATTGTGAATTTAATGGGGTCTAATCTTCTTGGTTTAGAGGAAGGTAAAGCGCGTATAGTGGGAATATGATGAACTACATTATGTTTGACAGGGAGATTGTAATTTGAACTAGCAGTTAGATAGGGCAATTTTTGTGATAGATTAGTAAATTCATTCCTATTAAAAAATTGTTTGGAGTTGGTGATTCAATTGAACCATTAATACAATTAACTGTTAAATTTATAATTGAATCAATAAGCTTTTTGTTTTTAACATCAACTGTTAGATTGAATTTGGATAAGAAATCTGCAACGATAATTGGTTTATCAACGATGATAAACGGAAAAGTGAAATCCCTTCTCAAATTGAAATTCAATTTTAGGAATTTAGAACCAACCATATGATGAAATTGAAGAACCGTTAGCTGCGGATAAATTGTAATTTGATTTGTTGCTGAACAATTTGACTAATTTGTGTGGAATGCAAAAAACGTCAGCACCACTAAAATCACAGAATATCTGATTTTATTATTCGTATTTCTGATGAATAAACGACTCCTTGTAACGCACCTAACATCAGTCGTTGAAATATTAGGCGTTATTAGTTAGAAGATTATTATATAAGAACAAGGTTTGACGCTTTTTTACGCTTTAGATCCGAAATTCGACTGATACCAACTATGTGTACTATTTTGAGAATTTTGATTCAAATTTGTTTATCCATGACGACTCGTGGTTTATTAAAATGTGATTGACGTTTCAATAAAGAAACTTTATTCTTTAATTCGGTAACTGTCAATGTCAAATCTGAAATAATTTTGAAAAGGTGTATATTGAATTGGAAATAGTAGAAGGAACAGTAGAAATATTAGAAATGGATGTTTGTGTTTGAGAAATATCCCAAATTTTGTCAGCATTAGTAATTACTTCTCTAATATCAGTTTTGTCTGAAGATACTTAAGCAACTCGCACGCTTGGTGAAAGTTTTTGTATATATACATTTTTCAATAAACCAGTACTAACTGCTGAGGAAGACTCTGTTATTCTTCAAAAAAATGTTGATGGTTCGACATGTCCTTGCTCCGAATTTGAAAGGGGATCTTCAAGCTCCTTTTCTTTGCTTTATGAATTACGTTCAATGAGTACAAATTGGATTTCCGCTTGATTTAACCAGGCTTCTGGTGTTGTTGGCCAAAAAAGAGGCAATTTTAAAGCTATTTCTGCCTGTTCCATTCTATTCTGAACGTTTATAACGAAAGAAAAATGAAATTTCTAAAAATTGTATCTCGAGAGAAAATATGGTGAAATACTCACTTAAAATAAAAGTGAGTATTGTAGATATAAAATTGTTGTCCGTTGTTGGTTGCGGGCTGCATTTTATGGGTGTGAGAGCTTGTGTTGAGGACGACTAGAGTGTGGTTTTTTAGATGCAAGCTTCGATAGGGTGCATATCTTTGTCGTCCTTGTTGGGCTGCTAGTTGTAGTGCGGGCAGCTTGTTTTGGTGCGGGTTTTCTACTAAAATTTCCGTCGGGGTCACCAACTGTAGTGGTCACGCACTACAGAATGAAATCCTTGTTGCTTTTCATAAAACTTCATTTTTGGTTCTCGTGGATTATAATTGTATTTGGTTCTAAAGTTTTGTTGATAATGATGTTGTTTATTGAATTGTTGTTCTCCTCCTTTTTTCATCAGGTCCATTGATTCATATTTGTATAAATAAAATGAAAAGCAAAACATAGAATATAGAAGAAATAGAATTGTGGTATACCACATGCCTACGTAGAACAGTTGTGCACATTCCATCAAAATTCGATAAAGGCGCCGGGTGACTCTTAGAGTTCTTCTCATCGATGAAACTTTGAAAAAAAACGTTGTATAGTTACTATGCTTGTTATTTACATGCTAACCACAATTGACATGTTCAGCTTGTAGTTTCTATTCACGTTAGATATCTCAATTGGAAAAGAAAGAATCAAGGTGGCCGATGAGTATGATCATTCTTTATCACTGATAGTTAGCCTTGAGTTTGACAGTAACTATTATGCATCATTTCGATGATAGTTCGTGTTCAATTTTCTAATCAATCTCGTGATAATTTATTGCCCTCGCTTTATTTCCCCGAATGGCACACTTTTTGATATTGAATCAAAAAGTTTGACACTGAATCATCTACAATTTAGTTTTCTTGTATGTGGCACTGTTATGGGAAATTTTGTTTACTATTTGGAGATTGTTAGAAAATTGTAATTGTAAAACTAGAAACGAATCTGAGCCTTAACTATGGAATAAGGATATAGTCTATTCTATTGTTTCCTCGCAAATGTGGCAATTGAATAATGTTGCCTCCAAAAACAGTTTTAAACCCCTTCCAACACAATGTATATCCAGGTAGAGGACACCATATGAAATTTCAAATCAAGGTTGAGTTGAGTATGAAAGAAAATTTGCTCAGACAGTCGATATGATTCTAGTTTTTTCTTCTAATTAAATTCACTCAAAAAATGCTCATGCAATCATTTTCATCAAAATCTCTATAGATATTAAAACGTTTCAGACGTTAAAGTATAATTAATTAATGATCATTTATTATTCCGTTATTTGTTATGAGATATTTAATCTTAGAAAGAGACTACCTCGACCTCTGTGATTTGATAGTACAAGCTAAGTATGTCAATGCTGCAGCGGACCATGGAAGAATCAAAAGGTTGACATAAAAGGTCATACGTTTTGCTATATTCGGGGAGAGGTTGGATGCGGATATGAAAGTATCCATCTTCTAAACAAGGTAAGATCGATGAAAATCAATTTCGTTATTTTATAGAAATTTTCTAACTTGAAAGTTTATATAGTTGTGAATAGATATTATTATGACATCTTGATTTTTCTAATTACATTTTATCAATGTGATATTCTCTAATTGAACTTTCAAATTTTCGCTTATCAAACGCACGCCAATATCATTTTTTTCTTGTATTCGGTTGTATATAATTTAATACAAAATTATAATTCTTCCTATCGTCACTAAATAGAGTAATAAATTTGTCAGGTTAATTATCAGAATTATTTATATCATCCCATTACTTCTTATTTAACCCCTAGCAAATGAAACACGTGGTTTCGTAATATTCCGTAGTACCCTGAATTGACATTCTTCTTGATATAGTAGCGGCACTTTATGCTGTACTACTGGTGATATAACGAAATAATTATTTGATTTGGATGAACATATATAAAGGTAAAATTTTCAGCTACTGCTTTATGGGAGTGAACTACATAGACAGGTTATAATCATTTAGACACGGCGATCAGTATTCCGAGTTCTATAACTTTTATTTCAGCATAACTAATATCTAAACATTCTCTTTTATATTTCAATATTGTTTTTTTCTGCTTAACAAATTTCATATAATTTATTCATTCTCTTTAAGACTTCAATTCTTTTTTATAGATTGGAATATACATTTTGGGTAGGAAATACGATCAATTAGGGATTACTTTGATTGTTCCTGCTGATTTAGTTATTTGTCCCTCGAACTTGAGGCCATGATACTGCTCGCATTGTCTCTATTCCAGGGTGTGATATCTCCTGATTATGAGTGGGGATGGTCCTGTAATGTCTTAGTGCCTTAGGTTCGTTGTGAAGAAACTGGAGGTTTGTTGAGTATCTTTAGATGTTAGTGAAAGTATCCTTTGACGGGAATGATACACATTCTTATACAAAAGGGTTGTATATATTTACTGTAGGTACATCCTCGATAGCACCTAAGGATACAAATTAACTGTATTACCATCAAGGAAAGTCACTACTTCCATGCTACTTAATACATGTGAAATACTTGATTAATACTCAGGTAATACCCGGATAGTATCTCGAATAATACTACCCGTTCATCTCCTCCCAATACCTATTATATTACTTCCTAACCCGGTCAAATATGACGTATCTGTAATATACGTAATATCATATTTGACATGTTGAATTATTTCAAGGTATTGCATTATATTCATCGACCTGGTTATTGTTTCAACAATGAACATGTCCCTAATATACTTAGTAAATCAATATATTTATAAACAGTTATGTTGAAGAATTGTTTTGTTTAACAAACAATTGCTAAAATTGAGGAATCTTCTTTATATACGGATTTCTTAGCATTTAGGTGAATTGGATATAATTCGTATATCGCACCTCTTTTCCTCAACAGAAAAAAATGTGTCAATCATTTGATTTACACTTTTTTTTCTATATACTGATCACTTAAATTTTACCACACATTTTTTCTTATGTGTAATTATCACTTTGTTTAGTCAGTCATTAGTAATACAATTTCAGTATGTTTTTATGTACTGTTATTAGTGTTTTGCCTACTCGCAGCACTAACGTTAGGCTTCATATCTTCCATAATCATTAATAGACCCTTATGAAATTGTTCTAGTTTGCATTTCGGTACGTTCTTCACTAAAACCTTATCTCCTATTTTAAAATGAACTATTATACAATTTGCTTTTGATTTTTGCGCAGGCTTCAGTTTTGATGTCATTAAATTATTCCTCGCTTGCTTACATGCTTGTTGTTACTAATTGAAGGTTTGAAATTATTCGAAAAGTGCAATTCTTTGCCTAACCGCTACTAGGGATAGATGATAAAACACTTGTTAAAATTGTTGATCACTAATTACAAGCTTACAGCAGAGCCAGAATCAAAAGATGCACGCCAGGCGAGTTCAGAAGTGAGATCTCTCGTCATTCATCGCGATCACCTTCTTCCCGGTAACAGTCCACACATGTCCAGCATATCTTGCGATATCAATTGAAAGAAAAAATACGTTGCTGCAAAAAATCCGTAACTTGAAAGAATTCTAATAAAAATAATATAAATGAAGAACAGACAGTAAAAAATACAGGGTGAAGCAGTAACATAACCGCTCACCTAAAATATATGACATATTTTATGAACGATATCTATTGCGAGGGCAATGGACATAATTTAACCACAGATCTGAAGAATATCCTGTGTTGTACGAACAGTGCATACTCTAGCAATCCCGTCTTTTCCATAATGATTTTTTCCGATTAGCGCTAAACGCCAATGTAAAGGCGGTATTCGATCATCTATTATCACAACCATCATACTAGGAAATAATCGATATTAATGGAATGACCGTAAGTAGACATGACAAAATATATGAGTTTTGAAAGTATCAGGGCTGCACAGAGCTCCAATCTTAGAAGAGGAATTCTCTTCACTGTAGCGACCTTAGATTTGGCACAAATGAAAGAAGTATCACGAGTGGCATCAGAGTATAGAAATCAGAGATATACCACAGCAGGGAAACCATGTTCACTGCTATCTCCAAATCCGTGGAGTTCACATGTTATAAAAGGTTTGGGAAATATACGTCGATGAATTAGAAAATCCGATAAGAGATGTATTTCGGATTTGCATTGGTTCCAAGAATTAAATACTTCTGTGATTGCGAGCTCATCCCACTGTAATCATCGTGTTCAAAGATACTGGATTAAATATTTTGTAAGAAAAGTGAAAGGAACAAGAAAACCGATAGGATCGAAAATTGGAGTCAAATCTGATAATAAAGCACGTTTGGTACAAGAGCCAGATATTTCTTCAACTGAATATGAAAATGAATCCAAAGATGGAGGCCATCTTAAATCCAGAATCTTGACAACAGAATCTGTATCGAAGTTTGAAGAATATTGATGTTGATACTCCAATGGGATGTGCTTAAGTAAATCGGGATGGTTTCTTGTCCATTATCGAAGTTCAAACCCGCCTTTCTGCAATAGGGAAATGAGTTCAGTTTGAAGTACTTGCACTTCATGTAGATATATCATCAACATAAACGTCAGATAATAAAATTTTCGAAGTTCTGGGGAAATAATCATGCTCATCCAAGGGCAAATGTTTCAGTGTTTTTAGCGAAACATAAGGTGCTAAAGCTACACCGTAGGTAACGGTAATCAATTGGTACACCTTTATAGAATCTGTGGATGAAAATCTCCAAAGAATCCTTTGAAAATGTCTATGCTTGTGATGAGCCAAAATTTGGCTGTTTATTTATTTTATATCTGCTGTAAATACAAATTCGTGTGTTCGAAATAGTAATAAAATGAAGATTATATCCTTTTGTAATTTGAGACCTATGAGTAGGGTATCATTTAAAGATGCATGCTTAGGAACTTTGGCTGAAGGATCGTAGACAACTCTCATATTCGTAGATATACTATTTGGATTCGAGACCCAGTGATGAGGAATATAATGAGCATTTTCTGACAAAGCAGCTGAAGATACAACAGATAAGTAACCTGAATCTTCATAATCCTTCATAAATTCACAATTGCTTTTATAAAGAGCAGGTGATTGAAGAAGACGCCTCTCTAAAGACAGAAATCGACGTAAACTCATGGAGTATGTATCACCAAAATATGAGGGCTCACAATCTCTGAAAGGTAGCGCTACAATCTAACGACCTGACACATCGTGAGAATAATTTTCAATGAAATGTTGCTCACACTTCAGCTCTTCTGGGGGAAGGTGTTGAGTCGTAAGTACTTCTTCAATCTCCCAGAATGATTAGAGTGTAGATTCCAGTCACGAATCCGAAGTTACATATAATGAGTTCACAATCGGAGAAGAATGTTGAATTCTCCCCATCAGTATCCAACCAAACACTGTCTCAAGAGCCGTTGGTTCAAAGCTAATCCTTTGCAAATGACCTTGTTTCAAAATTAATGGAAATATGTCAGCACCAAGCAACAAATCAATGGGATCTGATGTATTGAATTTAGGATCACCTAGTTGAATGTTTGACATAAGGCTCCAATTCTCAGAGGCTATATAAGTCGAAGGCAAATGAGAACAAATTCTTGGTAGCACCACAACAGTATCAAATGTGAACGAGCGGTTAACTTTATCTACTGGTCGAATGGTGAATACAACACTACTTGATGAAGTGAAAGAGTTTTCGCCAATACCAAAAATAGACAAAGTTGATTTAGAGTCTCTAAGTCCCAACTCATTCATACATCGTTGCATAATTATATTTGTTTGTGAGTCACTGAGTATTAATTGAGCTTACATTATTCAAATTAGAAGTAACCATTTTACTAGGAAATTCATTCGAACATGTAAAATACAGTAAAGTATGATGTTTTCCATGGCATATGCGACAAGTTAAATTGAAAGAACAGAGATATATCAAATGTCCCGAATGAAGACAATTTGTACACCACCTTTTCTCTTTAACAATTTGGAATAAATCAGCGGGAGATTTATCAAGAAATGAGGGGCATTTATAAATATTGTGAGAAGATTTGCTTGAATGAGCAATAAATGATGAGCTTCGTTTATTTTGCGAAAATATATTCGAATTTGGTTTCTCAGCAGGAAAGACAAGATTGCATTTTGGAATAGTAGAGAAAGCTACAGATTCAAGTGCAGTGCACTGATTAAATAGAAAATTTGCAAATTATGAAATGAGGGAATATCCGTTGAACATTGTTGTAATTCAAAACGTCTAATAGTCGGTGTATCTAATTTTTGCAATAAAAGATGGAACATTATGAAATCTCACTGTTCTGTAGGCAAATACAAATTGTTTAAAGCAGCTAAGTTCTCAGAGAATATTTCAAGTAATTTGCGAAGGCCGACTACTGAGTCAGTAGTAAGTTTTGGTGCGTTGACAATCTCTTGCCAGCACGAATTAGCTAAAAATCTATCATTTAATGGTCTGAAAGCTATTTCATAATTTTGAACCCTCAATGAGATACCTTTCAGAATGCTTAAGGCATGAGAAGAGATAGAACTCAATAGATATTGAACTTCTCAATTTCTGACAAAGTAGTATTTTTGTGATAAGAGACTATTGAACATATCAAAGAATGTGGGCCAATCTTTGTAATTTCTATTAAGGGTAGGAAGTGAAATTTTTGGTAGCTTAACATTTTGCGTTGAATTTGAATGAACAACGGGTTCTATAAATAAATTGTTTTAGTCGTAAAATAAAGATCACTGATAGAACTTCTGATTAACTTTTCAGTTTCAAAATCAGGATTTTCGGACGTTGACAATAACGGCATGTAATTCTTGAAATTTTTCATGAATTTCTTCCAAAACACCATAGCGCAATTTAAATTCGATGTGTAAACTTTGATCAGTAACAGCAGATTGAGCCAGTACCAGTATCTTCTCAACATGATCAATCTGAAGTTGATGCGAGGATTTAGATTGCTTAAGTTTATTGCTAGAGCCCATCATAATATGAATATGCTACAAATAAATAGGAAAAAACGATAGCAAACGATAAGATATTCCGTTGAATTCTGAAAACGACAGAGATGAGAAGTAATCAGAATAATATGAGATAAGGAGACGATTTCGCGAGAACACTACATCAGCGATAAAATACTTGATAGGTTTCATACTTTGACACACTTGTTTTTTGTGTGAGTACAGAGATTCGGCGAGAGATTTTTGAAAATTGATCTATGACATTAATATATTAATTGATTAGAGATTTGTTAAAGCAAACGAAAAGATCCGGCTACGAAAGGACCAATGTTACTAATTGAAGGTTTCAAATTATTCGAAAGACCTTTGTTGATTTGAGACAATTTATAGGAATGCTGGAGAATGAGGTTTACCTTACCTTGCCAGGTGGACTTCTTTGCCTGACCACTACTAGGGATAGATGATAAAAACTTGTTATAAATGTTGATCACTAATTACAAGTTTACAGCAGAGCCAGAATCAAAAGATGCATGCCACGCGAGTTCAGAAGTGAGATCTTTTTTCTGTCATTCATCGCGGTCACCTTCTTCCCGGTAACACTCCACACATGTTCAGCATATCTCACGATATCAATTGGAAGGAAAAATACGTTGCTTAACAAATCCGGAACTTAAAAGAATTCTAATAAGAATAATATAAATGAAGAACAGACAGTACAACATACAGGGTGAAGCAGTAACACTTGTTGAAATCGATATTTTAATTCGATTGGATAATTTTTGAAATTGTACACAGAACTTTGTGATATTCGACTGTAAAATACAAGGTCTTCCGAACACAAGATCGTGCGGCTTGTATTTTGTTTCCGTATGTATTGTATTGTTGTAAGCAAGACACCAGAATGAAACCCATTCGGTCCATGAGTCGTTATATTTTGCAACCTGCATTAGCAAATATACGCCTAGGTGCTTGTGGGAGTTTTCCAGAGCCCCCAGAGTTTCGTAGTGGTATGCGGTAGATGTCATCTGTTTTACACCTAGTATTTTACATGACTCTACAAATACCTCCGACAAAAACTCTGTCCCTTGGTCGTGTACTACTTCTCTCGGAATTCCATATCGCAGAACAAAGATAGTGACAAATGCCTTCGCGAATGTATTAGCTTCTTTGTTTTGGATTGGTTAAGCTTCGACAAACTCACTTAACACACACTGTAAGTATGTATCGATCGTAACCTCGTTGCCTATTGGGCCCATCAAATCAAGGAATACTTTCTCCAATGCTGTGAATGCTGTCGTAGTCATCATCAAAGGTTCCTCTGCTGGAATTGAATCTTTAAACCTTTAACAGTCATCGCATCGCTTGTGACGTACATTGCCACTCTGGCGTTGAATACTTACTACGGAATAAATTTTATTTCTCGGGCGCCAGATTTTTGTTAAAGATTTACTCCTCCTCGAGGGTTTCTGCTAGGACCCTCCTAACAAAGCCGTCACGGTGTTGTCTAAAGATTGCCTTGTCCCGGGATAGCGTCAGTGAAGAATATAACCAGGTGCCGCATTTGACAGGGCAAAATGATTTGCATTGAATTACACGTTTTAATTATAACCGAATGCGTGAACGGTTATAATGTCTTTCATAAGTTGATGTTAGCAGAGGTTTCACTTCCACGCAATAAGACCACTTTTTCCACTGTTGACTTTATTGAAACAATCACAATGATAACACTGGTGACTGAATAGTCAACAACATAATTATGTAATCGTTGAATCTTTCGGAGAGAATGCAACGAAACTCTTTACGGCAAGCGGTTATAGCAAATTATGTATATGTTATTTACAGATATTTTATAAAGCAAAGCAAACAAACAACTAGTATACATTCGTGCGGTACTTTCTACTAGGTACTAATCAAAGCGGTAAGAAGCAGTGCAGGTGAAACGGGTGGAAACGGTTTCCGTTCGGCTATCAATACTCGCTCCCGCAACCGCACATCATCTAGTTATTTATGGTTCAAACAATTACAGAATATGATTATGTACTTCAATTGATTGTGCTCTATTCTAAGTTAGTACACGGAATCCTTTTAACACGGTGATTGCAAAGTAGTGTCAGGCCTTTCAATTTCATTCATGCAAAGGATGTCTATAGCTCTCACTCCCGGATATGCACAGTGTGCAAAAACTATTGATATCTCAATCAACAGTACTCCGTAATTTCCGGATATGCACAGCGTACAACTGAGTACTGTGATCCACAAACACAATTTGACCTGCAGTTCCTACTTTCGGATATGCACAGTGTGCAGCAACAGCCGGTAGCTCATCTACATCCTTCTGTTCTTTCCGGATATGCACAGTTCAGTGTATAGTTCATTCAATATAATTATCATCGGTAAACGAGGTATAGATAGAGCCAGAATAAATCTACTTCGGATAATTCAAACAATTTATGTGATTATTTCTACAAATAATGCCACGGCGCAGTCACAAGGAATGAATTCAGAACAGTTTCCGCTATAATATAAGCAAGTGGTGATATATACTGGTATTATGCGGTTCAAAATCTCACCTTAATTCAATCTTGATTAATCAGGATTAATTTTTACTTTCGGTAGTACTTCTGTTACTTTCTTTTTGAAATTCAAACGTGAATCGGAAAAGTCAAAGTTGGAGTCAAAAGTCAAAGTTAGAAGTCAAAAGTCGAAGTTAGAAGTGTTGTTCTTAGGCTGCGATCTGGTTCAAATACCTTATTCCCCTCCGGGTATCATGAAAAGGGATTCTGTGGAGGGATATTCCCTCTACCGTGACTCAAATACATCACTAGAATTTACATAATCGGCGCATCTTCCGAAACATGCTAGAAGAGGGTACGGAATTTTCACACGATCTAACTGACTAATCTAACGTATCGATTAATTCAGGCGTTAAATGAATCAATCCTGAATTATCCGAAATATGAACTAGATAATTTCGGTGCTAAATTACTCAAACAACCTTACAATAATATAATTATTCGGAATTATTCAATAATATTTCATTTTGCATGTTTTGAAATGATATGAAATATTTATTCTGACTTTACGAACAATTGCTCCTTTTCCTTATTTGATAATCTAGAATTATTTTTGAGCTTCGTTATACGCTTTATAAATGTCTGTATGTCTCTTCTTAGACCTTGCCAAAAATAAACTGTCTTTATGTTATTGAACATGCGGTTCATTCCTGCGTGTCCTCCCAATGTCAATGTATGAAAATCATTTAAAATTAATTGTCTCCTTTCTCTATCTTCCATTGGAGTCTCATCGTTTATTACATTTACTGTTATTATTTAAATTCTATACCGGTAGCCACCCGTTATTTCATTTCGTTATTTATCGCGGGTGTTAGCTCCTTATTTTCGTTTCTTAAAATGCAAATTTGTGCAATATTGAAATCTTTACACAAGTTGTCTACACTTTTCAACAATGCTCTTAGATATAATGTCGATCGAAGATGTAGTCGCGCGAAGATTATCTTTTTATCTTCTTCATAATAAAGAGAATTATTTAAATTATTTTCTACACTTTCTATTCTTTTTAACTTATTAAATTCTTCGTCTGACAGAAATTTTAACAAAACGTTATCGGTAGTACAATAATTTCTCTCTGCTCTATTTAATGCTCTGTTTGCATACGCTACAGGTTTGTCATCATCGTTAGATAGCACGGCCCCTATTGCGTATCCAGATGCATCGCATCTCAAAATGAATCTATCTTCCTTTCCGAACCTTGGATATTCCAGGATTGGCACCTTTATTAGGGCTGATTTTGAATTCATTCTTAACATTGTCCCAATTAAAAGAAGTATTTTTGCTTGCTAAAAAACTTGAAGGATTTGCGATTTTTGCGAAATTTGAAATACACTTTCTATAGTAATTTGCAAATGCTACGAGGCGTTTTGCACCTCAAGCATCCTGCGGTACTGGGTACCGTTTGATTACACTGATTTTCTCTGGATCGGAAGTAATCCCATCTGAGGAAATCAAGTGTACTAAATATAAAAGATGTGTTTCCACATCTTGAACTAGCTCCTCTACTGTATCGTAGTTTTTTCGGAGCCGCACTTTTGAGCTCTGACTGAGCCTGGTCTTGAGTGCATAATTCACAAGAAGTACTTTCCCTGCATCATCCAACATGTCGCTGTATAATTCAATGGGACATCGTCACTACCATTCATTACAGGAAGCAATGAAGCTGCTGTACGTAAATCAAATTTCTCTGTCATATTTAACTGTTGAACAACTGAACCAATATGTAATTTTCTTTCATTTAAAGTTATCGAAATTATTTCGATTGAAGCTTCTATGGCGCTTACGTTTTTTTTCAATTCCAGTACAGTACTTGGTCCCTGTCGTTCTTGGTTAAGTATCCCTCTTTCATTTCTGAAATTCTCAACTATGTTACTTAATTCACTCAACTTCATATTCGTTAGCTAAATCTGTTTTTCTATTATTATTGTCTTCACCTAGATTCTTATTAACTACTCTTAACTCTTCATAAATGTTTTTAAAATTTTCAATAGCACTCATTACTCACATTTTCCTGTTTACTAAACAATCGTAGGCTGGCTTTCCCGAATCTCCTCTGGAATCCTCTTATTTATCCCCTTGTTCAATAGTCTTTGCATCATATATATTATTATTAAAATGACTGCTACACAGGTCATCATACCCAATTTGTAGCTTGAATATCCACCAACTCTTCCTTTGCAGTTGCGTTCCCCAAGTTTTTTTTCTTCAAATTCCAGAATTTAAATAATTTGGACTTACCCCTTTTCTCCTACGATGTCCAGTACCAGGAGGGCACTAACTGTCACGGTCGCCGTGTGATATCTCCTGATTTTTGGTAGGGATGGCCCTGTAATGTCTAAGGGCCTTGGGTTCGTTGTGAAGAAACTGGAGGTTGGTTGAGCATCTTTAGGGGTTAGTGGAAGTATGCTTTGACGGGAATGATACACATTCTTATATAAAAGGGTTGTATATATTTACTGTAGGTACATCCTCAATAGTACCTAAAGATACAACTTAAACGTAGTGCCATCAAGGAAAGTCACTACTTCCATGCTACTTAATACATGTGTAATACTTGATTAATACTCAGGTAATACCTGGATAACATCTCGGATAATACTACTCGTTCATCTCCTCCCAATACGTATTATACCACTTCCTAACTCGGTCAAATATGACGTATCTGTAATATACGTGATATAATATCTGACCTGTTGAATTATTTCAAGGTATTGCATTATATTCATCGACCTGGTTATTGTTCCAACAATGATAATATACTAAGTAGATCAATATATTTATAAACAGCTAGGTTAACAAATTGTTTTGTATAACAAACAATTGGTAAATTTAAGGAATCTTCTTTATATACGGATTTCTCAGCATTTAGGTAAATTGGATATAATTCGTATATCGCAAGAGCTTAAACGATCGAGACGTCTCCACCATTTTTCCGTGCCGTGTTGTCGAAGGATTCGTGGCAAAGCACTTCCACTACGCTCATCCAAGTTTCAAAAACGGTAACAATTTCTTAGTTGCAATAACCAAATTTTCATGATCAGCCGTTTATGATGTCTTTCTAAAAGTATTGTTATCAACTCAAATTAATTTCCTTAATTCAAACTTTTGATTCAAGATTTAATTTTGTTTCATAAAAACCTGTAATCTCAATTTAATTTAATCAAATTATTAGAACTCTAATTTATTTGACAATTTGTTTCTTAAGCATCATTCTTTGTTAATTTTAAATCAGGTTCCTTTGTATATCAGAATAATTTTGTTCTCTATTATAATTCCCTAGAGGAATTAAATCAAATCAAGTCAAAACCTGTTTTTATTTCCTTTTATATAATCATTAAAATTAATCAACCTCGTAATACTGGAAATTCTTGATTGAAGACTCTTTCCTATCTTTTCGTAAAGCAGTTGGCGCTCAAAAACGGCAGTTCTATTTAATCAAGAATGGAAAGATTAGTTTCATTGAGAGCCCTTAGGTTACTTATTACCCTGCTAGTTGGGGCATTAGAGACACAAAAGGTTCCTTCGAAACCTTACAGAGTCGCCCATATTAACGTGTCTTAGAATATTGTTCATGGTTAAAAGGGGAAAATATATAGAGAACAAAGGAAAAATTGTTTTTTTCTATAATTTTTATCATCTCTGACATTCATTTAATTTACATGAGTTGCACCGGAATTATCTTTATATCATATTACCGAATTAGTAGAATTTTTGTCAATTATGAAGTCTAACGTTTTGAAAACTTAAAAGTTAACTTACGAACTATCTACTTGCGGTCAATCTGTTGTCAAACGTAAGCTTTAGAGAAGCTGTTCACTTCGGGAACAACATGACCGGAGTTTGACTCCAGTCAATGATGAATTTCCATTTGCGGAAGGTATTCCGGAAATATCGGAATCCTCAAAAGATATCAAAGAGGTATCAAGGTGAACCGGGTGACAATGCTAGACGAACTGAATCTAGGCTTAATCATTTATCTTCTCAAATCAACCGACTTAACCTAGGAACTACAAGCGATAACACTCTTAAAGATAAACTTGCAGTTAGTAGAAGTTTTAAAATTGTAAATTTCACTAAAATACCTTGACTTTGGTATTTGGAATAGAATTAGGAACGGAAAGCGTCTTCCTGGTGAGAAGTGCAGTTTGTACATTGCATCAGTTGAAAAACAGTTTTTCATATTGAAAGTTTGCCCTGACGAGGAAACCAGATTATAACAGGTGATGTCGAATTTACAACCTCACATTTTAAATGCATTTATTTTAGATAACATTACTCCCTTAAATGAATTGAGCGTAAATTGTAGCCAAATCAAAGATATCAAATTCCGTTCTAACAGAGAAACTAGAACAGAGAAAGCAAGATTCGAAACTACAGTTAGTGCTTCTCAGTTCCGGCTTAAGCCGCAAGCCGGCCCTGGAGATGCCACCTGTAATGGATGGCGAAACGTCGTGCTATTGTGACGCGAAATCCATCCGGAAGGCAAGATTTTTCAAGATTAGCTATCCGCGGAATTCTACCATTCAAGTTAGTGCTTTATACATTTTTCCTTCTGTCGTTTGTTGGAAATATGATTCACAAGGTCACAAATATACATCTAGCTCGGAACCTAAAAGAATTTTCTGTTTTGTTTGTGGAGCCCCTAACATCGTCAAACCATTTTGTAAAAAGTGCAGGTCAAAAAACGTGCAAGCGAAGCCTACAGGCCATCTATACAACAAGCTTTAATTCTAGGAATTGATTTTGTGAACATCACAATATCAAGGTTGACTTTAGTAATTCTATTTGGAATATGATCTAATAACGTTACTGCGATTCGCAATTCACCGTTTTCATTCTTTGAATACATTAGAAGAGTAACAACTTCATCCTAAAATTAAACTTTTTGAATGACTATCTTCTCGAAATTTGGTTGCACTGTGACTGATTCAAAACCGTTTAGGATGAGATAATATCTCTTTTCTCCTGCCGTACAAAATCATTTGAATTCAGAAATATATGAAAGCCCTATGCTTTTAGTAAAGAAAAAAGATAACTCTTATCGAGCATGCTTAGACAGTAGACACTTGAACAAGCTGACTACCAGAGAAGCATATCCTCTCCCGCTACATTTTTGGGTACATTACAAGGTGCCAATTATCTTACAACTTCAGACTGACTTGAAGGAAGCATTTTGGAATGTTCCTTCACAAGAAAATTCACCCAAATGAACTCGCCTTTGGTATTCCGGGCAAGGGCCTGTATGAATTTTGTGTAATGCCGTTTGGTTCACTAATGCTTCAGCGACTATGCAACGTCTCATAGATTTTCTGATTGATGAAAGTATTAGTCATGTAATTTTTCCGTATATAGACGACATAATCATCGCCACATCAACCTTTGAATTGCATATCCAGGTTTTACAAAAAGTATTTGAACAGATAAAACAGACTAACATGCTGCAAAATGTGAATTTTGCCGATCTTGTCTCAAATTTTTGGGTTTTATTGTTGATAGGGATTGCGTCCAAGTGGCGAGCATTTTGATGTGGTGACTAATCTTACTTCTCCAACAAGATCCACTCAGGTACGGCAACCATTGGAGTTAATCTCATTTTACCGTAGATTTATTAATGATTGTTCGACCCTTACAGCTCCTATTACTGATATTGTAAAATGCAAGAAGAAACATCAAACTCCAAAATAGACTTCTGAAGCTGAGACTTCTTTTGTTGGATTAAAGCGACGTTTAACAAAAGCACCAGTTCTTCCATTCAGAACGACGCAAGTGATGTCAGGGTAGGGTCTGTACTTTTTCAGGAGTATAACGGTATACAACACCCAGTAGCTTAAGCGGGTCGGCCTCTTAGTAAATCTGAAAGAAAATACGCAGTGTCTAAACGAGAATTATTATTTGTTCCTTTTGCCTTATCCAAATTTTGCTGTTCAATTGAAGATACAAGAGTGATATGTTACACTCACCATGTTAGTCTAACTTGGCTACATGATCTGAAAAATTCTATTGGTCGTTTTGGTAGATGGTCTTTGAAATCATCACAATTTGATTAAGATATACGTCACCTACCAGGATGGCAAATGATAGTTCCCGACTACTTGTCTAGAGATGTTTCTGATATCAGTATGATTAGTGATCAGGATATCGTTCCAGACGAATGGTATATTGGCATCTTGAATGAAGTAACAAATAAGCCTGATCTCCAAAGTGAGGGAGATGATCTGTACAAGTGGATCTCCTAATTTAACAGAATGGAAATTGGTTGTTCCGAGTGATAATAATAGAGCAGGGATATTTGAACAATTTCACTGTATTCCCACAGCAGCTCATTCTGGATTATCCAGAACGCTTTACCGGATTTCGGAACAGTATTATTGACTCGGATGTGTAAAAATTTTTAAAATTTGTGCTGTCCACCACTCTCAATGTATGAAGGCACGGTTCAATGGGACAAATGAAAAATATAGACTTTCCTATTAAATTGTTGAGTATCGAATATCTAGGTTCTTTATCTCGTTCATTACGTGGTAATCTGTAGATTTTGGCTGCAGTTGATTTGTTCACTGAATATGTTTCCATCTATCCTTGCGCCAAAGCTACTCTGGCTTTGCTAATAATTTTTTGGAAAATGAAGTTTCCTTTTGGGGTGTGGCAGGTTTTATTGTCGGATAATAATTTATGTCTAAACAATTTATAATTTTTTTTACAAGGTTCAGAAACATTGGTTGAATGCTTCTTATCATCCTCAAGTCTACAATAGTGAAAGAGTAAATTGGATTTTAATAACCGCTATTTTTTCATTTATTCACGACAATCAGAGGGACTGGGCCACAGTTCTTCAATTAACGCAAGGGTTACGCTTAACAAAGCATGATTCAACAGGATTTAGTCCTGCATTTTTGATGTTTGCATGTTAAATTCCTATCTCTGGGTACTTTTACCGTAAAATAGGAGATAACGACATTATAAACGTTTCTAATAAAATTTATAGAGCATCCGACATTGAATCATTGCCTAATGTGTTCAATGAGGTGAGACAGAAATATAAAAATTATTATGATTTGAGAAAACAATCAGTGTCATTTAAAGTGGGTGATAAAGTCTGGGAACGAAATTACGTCCAGTCAAATGCTGCAAATTACTTTTCCGCTAAACGGGCATCTAAATGTATTGTAACCAAGATAATCTCTAATCTAGTTTACGAATTGCAGAATGAAGACAATCAAAATTTAGGAAACTCGCATTTAAAAGATATAAAAGTAGATCTATGCAATGACGATTCTGAGCAGGAGGATAACGGTTTCAGTGACGAAGGACAGGGCCCTGTAGGCTGCTTACTGTCTGTACTGTGTTTTAAAACTTATCACTTTTAAAACACAGTACAGACAAATTTCTAGGTAATTTAGAAGGGATGGAAATGTATAAACGAAAAAGCAATTTACTAAATTTTGAATCATCTCCAGCCGAGGGTAACCCTTTGTTTACATTATTATATCCAACTAGTATTTAAGCAGGCACATTTTGGTTTTGAATTTAGTTTACTCTGATGATGGCTACTTGGTAGCCGAAAGGTCCTCAGTACTTTAGTAGTATTTTTAGTGGATAAGGGTGATTATTTCTTATTTATAGTATAATGAGAACGTTTGCCTCCACGCCATCTCTCCAATGGTATATTAATAAATTTCGATCATCTAATTAAATAGATACTGAGATTTAGCCCTAGTGGGATTACAGTGGAATTGATGGCGCGGTCCGTGAGTACACGCGGTTTTTTGAGCTCTGCTTGTGAATCCAAAATAAGCAAATATGACGATACAATTAAATGTATAAAGTGTGACAGAACTTTACATGTAAGGTGTACCAACATTAATATAGAAGAATATACCAAAATTCGTGAGGACAAGAGCATTAACTACTGGTCACGTCCAAAGTGTGTGAAAGCGAATATGATAAATCCACAACATCTTACTACGTCTACGTCAATGCAAAGTGATAGTGGCTGTAAGAACACAAGCGCACATCCTGCTAACAATGCATTTGAAAACTTGAAAACTTACCTAAATAATGTAGTAACTTCATTGAACAATAACTACACTGAACAGATGAACTAAATGAACAAACACGAGAAATAAAACAACTGAGTAATCTTGTGAGTACATTATCTCAGGACATGAAAAACAATATCAACAGTGTAAAAACGAAGGAGATTTCAACTATCCCAGCTGTAGAAGTCAGAAAAAAACAAGAAAATTGAACCGGCCAAATCAACAGAGAACATAGCTGGTAAAAATCGAATTCATTCAATACAAACACTCACATATTTTAAATAATAAAATCAAACTTGGAGAAAATGAAACTAATGTCAAATCTTTGGAAGCAACAGAAGATTCATACAGAGATGATTCTAACACAACATGGTCAATTCCGAACATGAAAACAATGTAAACTTAATTAGCATCAAAAATAAAACAAAAACTTAACCAATAATTGGCACATTTGCAAATAAATCATTAACGAGTGGTCCTAAAATAGCTCTAACACATGTACATGTTAGTCGACTAGGCCCTAAAACTACCTAAGAACAGAATATTTAAAGCAACTATCCATAGATGCAAACTGTGAAAAACTACATTCCAAATATCCAACTATATACTCGTCCTTCAAATTAATATGTTCGAATCAGTACTCAAATTTGATCATGAATCCTGAAACATGGCCGGAAGGAGTAGCTGTGAATAAGTGTTTTATAAAACGTAAGATAGGACAACATGTAACATAGTAGACAGAGAAACATCAGCTCAGACATATATGCACAACTTCACATTATTTCATCAGAACATTCAATCGTTAAAAAACAAAACATCAGCAATGTAAGTATTCCATGACATGTCAAATGTGTATCCAGACATACTGTGCTTGACGGAACACTGGTGTGAGAATGAAGAAATAACTACTGTGGCTATTCATAAATATTCACCACTCTAAAAAACCGTAGTATGCAGAAGCAGAATCTGTATAATAAAAAACATTCATTTTTAATTGCAGAATATAAAAAGCTGAGTAAACATTTGAAATCAGTTGTGCGAGCCACAAAGAAACACCAACTAAGCAATTACATATCAAATTCGGTAAATAAACCCAAAGCTATATGTAATGTTGTGAATTTCGCAATGGGCAAACCCCATCATTAATTTGTATTTAATTATACTTCTATTGTTCTTCCATGTACGCATTCTAGACCGCGTGATGATCCCATATCTGTCTCTTCTTCAGTCTGAAAACTGTTTCTTTTTATTGTTAGGTTGCCAATGGCTCTTAAGGGGAGTGAATTCGTAGTGGACTTGGTCCAGCTGGAGGGTGACTAGTGCCCATGGGGTGGGTTTCCTGCCGGGGATATCTGGAACCCGTATGGGGACATTCGTTGAAAACTTTCTGTTCGATTTGAATATTCTGTAGTCTCTTTTGTTTTATATTCCTGTGAACTTTCAACTCACCATTGGAAGTTTGATGGGTATTATCAAGAGCATACAATTTTTTTTCTCGTTATGTTTTGGTATACTGCTTATCGTAACTCTGGAAATAGTCAACCAGTGTCTATGTGAAGACCAACAAATCATATTGGGTTTATCGTGACTCTGAAAATGATCAACTAGTGTCTAGAGGAAGACTATCTGGGTTATTGTGGCGTTGAATTTGGTCAGTCAGCGTCTTCGTGAGGACTACTGCATACTTCATCTTTTTTGTTTGAAGCTTCACTTCATAAATTTTGCTTGAGAGAAAAAGGGGTGTTTAACATTTTAGACTCTAATCAATTATTAATTAATGGTCATTTATTATTCCGATATTTGTTATGAGATGTATAATCTCAGGAAGAGACTACCTCCACCTCTGTGATTTGATAGCACAAGCTAATATGTCAATGCGGTAACGGATCATGGAAGAATCAAGAGATTGACGCAAGAGGTCACATGTTTCGCTACATTCGGGGAGAGGTTGTATGCAGATATAAAAGTTTACATCTTGTGTGTAACTGTGGACAATATTAGATCGATAAAACCCAATTTTGTTATTTCATAATAATTTTCTAACTTGAATGTTTATATAGTTGTGCATAGATATTACTATGAAATCTTGATTTTTCTAATTACATGTTATCAATGAGATATTCCCTAATTAAAATTTCAATTATTCGCTCATGGAACTTATCCTTGTCACACACCAAGATCATTTTTTCTTGTATCCGGTTGCATGTAGTTAGATACAAAATTATTTTTATCGTTACTAAATAAAGTAATAAATTTGTCAAGTTAATTATGTGGAATATTCATATCGTTTCATTACGGCATGTTCAACCTAGCAAATGAACCACGTGGTTTTGTAATATTCCGTAGCACCTTGAATCGACATTCTTTATGATACAGTAGCGGCACTATACTGAAGTATTGGTGGTATAACGGAATAATTATTTCACTTGGGTGAACATATAAGCCCAAAATTCTCAGTTGCTGCTTTATGGGAGTGAACTTTCTGGTATTACTTGGACAGGTTATAATCATTTGGGCACGACGATCACTATTCCGAGTTTTATTGCTATTATTCCAGCATATCTATTGTAAACTAATATCTAATCGTTCTCTTTCAGATTTCAATATTATAATTTGATAAATTATCTGCTGAACAAATTCCATGTAATTCATTAATTCTCTTAAAGACTTCAATTCCTTTTTATAAATTTGAATATACATTTTGGGTAGAAAACATAATCAGTGGTGGAATCATCTTTATTTTCCTGCTGATTTAGTCATTTGTCCCTCAAACTTGAGCCCAATATACTGCTCGCATTGTCTCTATTTCAGGGTTTAAACGATCGAGACGTCTTTTTTCCTTGCCCTGTTGTAGAAGGATTCCTGGCAGAGCACTTCCATCACGCTCATCGAAGTTTAATGACGATAACTATTTATTGGTTAGAATAACCAAATTTTCGTAATCAGCTGTTTAGGATCTCTTTCCAAAATCATTGTTTTTATCACCTCAAAATAACTTCCTTAATTTGAACTTTTGATTAAGTTGTATCTTTGTTCCATAAAATTAAACCTGTTATCTCAATTTAAGTTAATCAATTCATCAGAACTCTAATTTGCTTCTCTATCAATTTTTAAGCTTCATTCTTTGACATTCTTGAATTAAGTTTCTTTGTATATAAAAATAATTTTGTTCTCTATTATAATTCCCTAGAGGAATAAATCCAAATTGTTAAGTTGAAACTTGTTTTTATAATTACCAAAATTTATCCTCCTCGTAATGCTGGGAATTCTTGATTGAGGACTCTTTTTTATCTTTCGTAAAGCAATTTGCGCTCAAAAAAGGCAATCCTATTTAATCAAGAATCGAAGGATACGTTTTATTACGAGTCCTGAGGTTAATTATTACCCTGAGCTAGTTGGGGTCATTAGAGACACAAACGGCTTCTCCAAAACCTTACAATATTGAATAAGCGAATTCAATTCATTACGAATAAGATCATACGGTCTTTTTGAAAACGTTACTGGAAAATATGAGAAACATTCAATTATAATTTATTTCTACTGTGTTGGATAATCATATGAATCACAGATTCCTCAAGAATGTACAAACATATCCATATTTAGTTTCATATTATTGAACTTATTCCTGTTAAGAATCGTAAAATTGAATAAACGATACATGATTAATTGGTAAGAATTATGTTGTTATCACCTATTTGCATTATGCATATTGTTATTATTTCAGTTCATTGTAATAGCAAGATGAAAAACTATTCATTTATAAATGTGAAACAAAATAAATCGTCAGTCAATCAATAAACGATTAGAATTGTTAACTAAAAATCGTATATTGTAATTTTGTAATAACCTTTGGAAACTGATTGTGGAATAGAAATCCAAAACATCACAGTGTTGGCCTATTGTTTTCCATGATCTTCATACATGTACAATGTACATATACTTTTGAATTTTTACGTAATGGAAAAAGTGTGATATATTACTTGAATTTCGAACGGACGCAAGGACTGTCTAGATATTATTTGAAATATGTCTCGTGATTACAATGCTTGTTGTATCTTCGTTATACAATTATCCAATTGAAGCGAAATATCAGTTGAAATTGGAGAGAATGTCATTACATGTATTTAATATTCTGAGCAATAGTTCTAATAAATGATTAGAATAGAATAATAGGAACTGAGCGAAGGTATGATATTCTGTTTTTAGATCTGTATTATTTTAAAACTTCCGATATTATTTTTATATTTATAACAATTAACAAAGTTTTCATCAAGTCATCACTAGAGCTATTATATCGAAAGTATGAATCTACGTTTCAAGGTATGTTATTTTCCACTATAGATGGTATCGATTGAATAGTTGACAATTGTTGGTATGGAGAGATATCGCATTACATATTATATTTATGAACTCAATTCTTGTGCACTTAGTTGTCTATACTGAATTTTTGACTTGAGGATTCATCAATAATATATTACATCATTAAACTCTCATCAGTATCAAGTCGAAATTACTTAGTAAATATGATTTCATGATTTAATGTTCTTTCTGTTCACTTGAAGCAACCTTTTAGTTGAATGCTTAGGTAATTCTGAATCAGGATCAAACATATGGAATCACCGCAAAGCCACTGCGGAGCGAATAATATACAAAATATACCCCATCTTGAAAGACTGCTTATCCGAGTAGATTTGTGGATTTTTTGAACGAGAACGGAAGTCCCATTAACTATTCGCTCAATCTTGATGTTTCTTTATTATCTATCTTTTTTATATTCATAGTTATTTTTTATACCTTACTCGCTATGAGCGGGAGAGGCCTGAAACGGGTGACAGGACACTCTTAGCTGAATTAACATCTACACACAATGGGCATTGTTGAAGACCCAGTTTGTAGCAGACGTGGAGAGGCGGATAAAACTGCCTCTCACATGCTAACAAAATGTTCAGCACTGGCTTCTCTTAGACTAAAACACTTCGGCGGCATACATATGCTGCTTGAAGCTATAAGAGATATCAATCCATGCAAAATATTAGCCTTCGGCACTGCCTTAGGCCTGGTGGACTGATTAATGTGTCAAGGGGCGCACAATGGACCTAATCAAGGGGTCTAAGTGCTCAGGACTTGTCCGCCCCCGTCTCGATTGATTGGTTGATATTTACTTTATTCAGACTGATATTTTTCATATAATCATACTTTGATTATTAGTGGAGGGCAGTTATGATTTTCTGTGCAATTTACGCGCTCGTTAACGGGACCCGGCTCAAAATGTTCGTATTGATGGCCCAAACAACATACTAAAAAGTTGAATTACCAAAATGGGTGCCACCTAGTTTAATTGGCCAAAAACTTTTTTTTGCGCTTTTTGAGAGGTACTTTTTTTGTTTAATTTTCTTTAAGGCCTCAAAGATTTGGCTCAGGTTTGAGATTGATACCCTTTTATTCTGGGTGTCAGAGGAACTCACTGGTTCAAGGTTTTTGAAAATCGGTTCATGCCTCCCCTCTCACAATATGAATATATATACATGTATTTTAGGAAAAAATTCAAATTGATCTGCAAGAGCCAATAATCGATCAATTCAGCTGAAAATTCAGGTGAAGGTAACTCTTTCCAAAAATAAAGAAATGGTCCTTGGTCGAAAATCTTTGATGATTTTCCCTAAAACTCAATTTTAGTCCATTTTTTCCGAAAAATTCAAATCCAAATATCTTTTATCATTCAGGGGTTATCGAGATCTACTTGATCTCGAATGAAAGCTATTTGTATATTATTTCCAAAATGTGGACAAGTTTTTGGACATTTATTATTATACAGGGTGTCCTCGAACTGCGTGGCCAAAATAAAGCCGAAGATTCTTTGATTCGAAAAAAAGTTGATGAGCCTTTTTACTTTTGCCTCAAGTGTCTTGTTTACCCGGTAGAGGGCTTCAAAATTGCAAAAATAATTTTGTTTTTTCGGTATAACTTGAGAACGTGATGAAGAACTTTTTTGATAAAATCAACGGATTAGCTTGAAAAAATTAATTTTCGAGTCTCTGCAATTTTGGCTTACTAATTTTACTTGATTAAAATATCTTAGTTGCCTTTGCTTTTCTAATGTCATTTTGGCATTTGAAGAATTTATTCTCAAAACTGTCAGTTTTTACTTTGCTTTCCGTAAAAATTTTATAAAATGATGGCTCAAAATTTCACCAACACTGAAATGGTTGATATGTTATTGATTTATGGACTTTGCCGTTGCAATGGCCGGAGAAGGGAAAGATATCCGCATCGCAGAATTCCAAATCGGCAAACCTTCGCGAAACTGGCAAATTTGAAGCAAATCGCAGAGAAACCGGACGCAGACGGACAAGAAGGACGTTAGAGCTCGAAGAAGCGATCCTGGAAGCGGTTGAAACTGAACCTGGGATAAGCACACTACGTTTGGGACTTCGTATTGGAGCCTCAAAATCATTAGTTCATAATGTACTGAAAGAAGAACTGTTGTATCCCTATCATATTAAAACAGTTCAAGACTTATTGCCCATGGATCCAGGTCATCGGCTAGATTTCTGTCGGCTCATTGTCCAAAGACAAAACGCAAACCCCAATTTTTGTAGAAGAATTCTGTTCACGGACGAAGATACTTTCACGAGATGTGATCGATTGAACGGGGAGAACTACTTGAACTTTTTGGAACAAAGGCTACTTGAACTGTTGGAAAACTTGCCCTTACACATTCGTCGTGGCCTGGTTTATCCATGATGGTGCACCTCCTCATTTCACATTAGCTGTGAGGCGACATTTGAATGCGGAATATCCAGATCGCTGGATAGGTAGAGGACACGATGCACCAGTGATCTGGCCGGCCCGCTCCCCTGATTTGACGCCCTGCGACTTCTTTCTATCGGGCGCTTTGAAGTCGAAAGTTTATGCAGCTCCATTAAACACACGAAAGGAATTGTTGCAACGAATTAATCATGGAGCGGATTTATTGAAGAATGATCCTGAAGTAGTAGCCAGAGTTCAATCCAATTTCTTGAAACGAATTAATTTGTGTATTCAGCATTTGTTTTTCCTAAATAATCACATCGTTTCCCCATTTCTATTGTTTTTATTATTCGTGTTTTACCGAGATATTAACCATTTCAGTGTTAGTGAAATTTTGAGCCATAATTTTATAAAATTTTTACGGAAAGCAAAGTAAAAACTGACAGTTTTGAGAATAAATTCTCCAAATGCCAAAATGACATTAGAAAAGCAAAGGCAACTAAGGTATTTTAATCAAGTAAAATTAGTAAGCCAACCTTGCAGAGACTCGAAAATTATTTTTTCAAGCTAATCCGTTGATTTTATCAAAATTTTCTGAGAGTAAGAAAAGTTTCCAAATTAGATAAGCTATCTACATAAAAAATATAGAGTGAATTACATTGACCACAAAAAAGTTCTGGACACTTTTCCCGTTACATCCTCAAGTTTGAGCCATTTTTATGGTCTCTAAGGCTCTATGCTCCGCGCTCAAAAACGGCTATTATTGACAGTAACTCACCTGCCAAATATTGTAAAAGTCCTCCATCACGTTCTCAAGTTATACCGAAAAAAACAAAATCATTTTTGCAACTTTGAAGCCCTCTACCGGCTAAACAAGACACTTGAGGCAAAAGTAAAAAGGCTCATCAAATTTTTTTCGAATCAAAGAATCTTCGGTTTTATTTTAGCCACGCAGTTCGAGGACACCCTGTATATCTTGGATATGATTTATGATTTTTATGGAGCCATTACGCTTATATTTGCATATAAATACATACACTATATGTGTATGTATACGTTGAATTTATTTGTATATTCGTGACATAGCCAATCGCTGGATAAATAAAAAGTAAATAAATATGGATTCTATAATTGTCCTAAAAAGGTGTATAGTTTTACAATCTTGTATAGAGCAATTTACAGTACAGAATTCATACAAGCACAATATATTTTTGACTTAAATTTCGACAGACACTTTGCCATCCTAGGAACTCCAATCCACAAACTATTCACATACTGTCAGAAACTGTTATCTTGATGTTTATATAAGACATTCGAAAATGTTTGAGTTAGAAGAAGTTTTGTAAGGAATGATGCGCACAACTTTTTCCAATCCAAAAACGGAAATTATAACCATCACCAATTATGTGGATACCGATCTATTTCGTATTTTGTAGATGTTTTTGATAAAAACAGTTGTGATGCTACATACTACACAATTATCACAGAAGAAATTATTTTTTGACCAGTCAATAATTTACAAATTAATACATAAAAAAATCCCTCAGATGCATAACAACAACCTTACTGTCACTCTTCCTCGTTTACGCAGTGTCAAGCAGTTGTATTTTCTATCATCATAATTGTGTCAAGTTTTTAGTAGTATGAACTTTTAAACTTCAAATAGAGTTGACATCATTGTAAGCATAATGACTAGCTGCATAGGATGGTGATCAAATCAAAAGTGCAGTACTTTATTTGTTATGATTAATTGAAAACTAGTGTTATTCTGATTATTCGAACGCTAAACGTTCAAGTTATCTCTTATCGATGTAAAAACTATACAGGATGTTCCATCTCAGACGAGCCACCCCGTATATTTCTTATCCCATAGTGAGTGGAAAAATCTCACGAAACACGTCGGATGATTCTGTTTGGGGGACATCTTTTGACGTATATTTGAGGCTTGAACGAGCAACCCCCTAATAGGGGGCGCCTCAACCCCTCAAAATTGAATAGAGGAGAGGGGTTGAGTGATACGTCATATGATCGGTCTTGGTAAATTTGATGAACCGTTTTCGCCAAAAATTAATTTTGTTGCTCGAATGCGTCACCTTGAATATTTTGGTTATTTGTACAATGTACAAGCTCATCAAGTTGAAGGAATCAAAAGAAGAGTTATCCAAAGTCTCCTTTCATTTCGAAAGCACCGTCACCAAGATTCAGTGAAGTTTCGAACAATACCACAAAGGTTGATAATCAAAAAACCAAATCTGCCAAGTGCAATATGCGCAATAGCCCGAAATCTCAAACACCAAAAGTTACATCAGTCAACATTGACACCAAAACTCTAGTAGAGAAACAAACAGGAATCATGAACAACGTAATACATTCAAAGACTGATAACCGATCTAATAATTCCCAAAATTGAAGAAGCTCGGTACAATCATCAACATCACAAGATAATAAGGGAGTCAAAGAAAATACACAAAATAGAAGAAACAAAATAAATACAGTGCTTCGGAGGATTGAAAACAAATTGGATATAACTGCCATAAAAAGTAGAAGAATCCTCTTCATATCTCGTTTATCGCCCAATACTACAACGGGAAATATTTCAAAATACTTATCACAGAATGGTATAGCCTTGGATTGTATTGAAAAGCTAGAAACCCAATCTAATAATATTGCTGCTTTCAAAATATCGGTACAACTTCAAAATGTAGAGAAAATTACAAATCCCCACGATACACCATCATACGTCCTTTTCGGCAGAGATCAACTTTTCCAAAAACGACCTTTGCCTTTACCAAAACGGCCCAAGAGAAGTACACACATTAAAGAAAAATACCATGCAACATTCTTATTTGATTGTATTGCACCAGAATATCACTGAAGTACAAAATCTTAGAAATTGAAATATACATAAAAAATTTCATACATCAGCCAAATATATTATGTTTCAGAAGAAGAATTGGAAATCTTCAAAATTGCTGACTACTAACTAGTCTCCCATTTTGTTCGTCGAAACATGGGACATGTATTTTTGTTAGGAAAGGTATTGTTTCCCAAGAACTTCAGAACTTCAAGCAATGGAACTTGGAATGTGATTTCGAAAGTTCGGCTATTAGTCCAAGCATTTAAGGATGAAAATCGACGATTTTTGTCCGAATTTCCGCATTAGGGCCCATGGGCTCATTTAGTGTGTTTTTTGGCACATTGAAAAATTGAGTATATGTCAAAGATTTTTCGTTTTTTCATATTCTGTTTTGGTGAAAAGATGGTATTTTTATTCTTCTCTTATCTGATTTTTGGTATTTTGACCTATCTCATTTTTTGCAGTAAATTGAAATATATAAAAATAATCATACTACATCTACAAAATGTCAGTATCAAGCTGCAGCTTCAAATCCAAAATGATGAGTTATTGAAAAATGGTTAAATAAATTTCGAATTAAACAAGTTAATAGGAATAAAGTTCCAATAATTACATGAATTCCATGAAATCCAGTAGCTATAAAAAAAGAAGATCCATAAATTGAATCGGCAATTGTGAAAGGTGATTCTACATATTCAAGACCTTGTAAAAGAGAAAAGTAAATACCTAAAATTACTGTAATTAATAAACTTTGATTAGTTTGTTTTATATTATTTTCTATTAATCTATGATGAGCTCAAGTAACTGTAAGACCTGAAGATAATAAAATTAAAGTATTTAATAGGGGAATTTGAATAGGGTTAAAAGGATTAATTCCTTTTGGAGGTCAAATTATTCCTAATTCAATAGTTGGGGATAATCTATTATGAAAAAATCCTCAGAAGAAAGAAATAAAAAAAAAAATTTCTGATGTAATAAATAAAATTATTCCTCATCGTAAACCTAAAGTTACTACTAATGTATGATTACCTTGATAAGTTCTTTCTCGTGTAATATCTCGTCATCATTGAAATATAATTAAGATTATAATAATTCATGTAAGAAAAAATAAATTTATATTTATTAAATGAAATCATTTAATAATTCCTATTATTAAAATAAAAGCATTAATTGCACCTAAAATTGGTCAAGGACTGAAATCTACTAAATGAAATGGATGATTTTTATTTGACATTATTTCACTTCTCTAGAATATAAAGTTCTTAAAATTGTAAAAACATAAGATTGAATAATTGCTACTGCTAATTCTAGTCCAAGTAATAAAATTTGAACTAAAATAAGAATGGGGATTAGTCTTAAAGATATTGAGGATCCTGTATTACCTAATAAAGTTAAAAGTAAATGACCAGCAATTATATTAGCTGAAAGTCGAACAGCTAAAGTACCGGGTCGAATAATAGTTCTAATTGTTTCAATAGATACTATAAAAGGTATTAATAAAGAAGGAGTTCCTTGTGGAACTAAATGTGTAAATATATGATTTGTATTTCTTACTCATCCAAAAATTATAAATCTTAATCATAAAGGAAGTGCTAAAGATAAAGTAAAAGATATATGTCTTGATCTTGTGAAAATGTAAGGAAATAATCCTATAAAATTATTTACAAGAATAAAAATAAATAATGAAATAAAAATTAAGGTTCTTCCGAGATTATTTTTTGGTATTAAAACTTTTATTTCATTATTTAAAGAAATAAAAATTTTATTAAAAATATAATTAAATCGAGTAGGAATCAATCAAAATATTTGAGGAATAATTAAAAAAATAATAAGGGATCTAGTTCAATTTAAAGATAAAATATTTGTAGAAGGGTCAAAAGATGAAAATAAGTTTATTATCATTTTCAGTTATTTTTTGAATATTTTAGAAACTAAATTTGAATTTAAGTTTGGTGTTTTTAAATAGTTGAAATGATTAATTGAGTTTAGGATAATAAATAATATTACAAAATAAATAAATAAATTAATTCAATTTATAGGTGCTATTTGAGGAATTAAAAATTATTAAATAATTAATTATTTTAATTTGACAAATTAATGTTATATATTAACTAAATTTTTCATTGAAAGTAATTGTTAAATACTATAAAGTGGTTTAAGAGACCAATGCTTACTTTCAGCCATCTAATGAATTATTATAAATTCAATTAATAAAATATTTTGGTGAAATTCTTTCAATTATAATAGGTATAAATCTATGATTAGTTCCACAAATTTCTGAACATTGTCCAAAAAAAAATCCTGATCGATTTAAAGAAAATCTTATTTGATTTAAACGTCCAGGTGATGCATCAATTTTTACTCCTAAAGAAGGAATAGTTCATGAATGAATAACATCTCTTGAAGATGCAATTAAACGAATTTTAGAGTTAAAAGGTAAAACTATTCGATTATCAACTTCTAATAAACAAAAATTAAAATTTTTTATAGAATTTGTTGGGTTTATGTATGAATCAAATTCAATATTTTTAAAATCTGAGTATTCATAATATCAATATCATTGATGGCCAATAGATTTAATAGAAATTAATGGATTATTCACTTCATCTAAAATATAAATTAAATGTAAAGAAGGTAAAGCAATAAAAATCAAAATTAAAGCAGGAGTAATCGTTCAAATTAATTCAATTATTTGACCATCAAGTAATAATCGATAAGAAAATTTATTAAAAAGAATTCTTAATATTAAATAACTTTCTAAAATTACAATAATTGTTAAAATTAAAAGGGTGTGGTCATGGAAATAAATTAGTTGTTCTATGAGGGGGGATGAACTATCTTGAAGTATTGTAGTTTTTCAAGTTGCTATTTCTAAAAAAAAGGAATTCTTTTATGATTTGGGGTTTAAGTCCAATGCACTATTCTGCCATATTAGAAATTTCTATTTAGCATTGGTAATTCAGAATAACTGTGTTCAGTAGGAGGAAAAGATTGAAGCCATTCAATTGAAGATGATATATTTAAAGAAGAATTAATATAACGTTTATAAAATATACTTTCTCAAACAATGAAGAATAAAATAAAATTCTAATTGTTGAAATTATAGATCCAATTGATGAAATTTTATTTCATATATAATAAGCATCTGGGTAATCAGAGTATCGTCGAGGAATACCAGCTAACCCTAAAAAATGTTGAGGAAAAAAAGTTAAATTTACTCCAATAAATATAATAAAAAATTGAATTTTTAATATTTTATTATTTATATATAAACCTGTAAATAAAGGGTATCATTGAACAATTCCAGCTATAATTGCAAATACTGCTCCTATTGAAAGAACATAATGAAAATGTGCTACTACATAATAAGTATCATGAAGAATAATGTCAATAGAAGAATTTGCTAAATTAACTCCTGTTAATCCTCCAATTGTAAATAAAAAAACAAAACCTAAAGATCAAAGTAAAGAAGGAGTAAATTTTAATTGAGTTCCGTGAAGAGTAGCTACTCAACTAAAAATTTTAATTCCAGTAGGAATAGCAATAATTATAGTTGCAGAAGTAAAGTAGGCACGTGTATCAATATCTATTCCTACTGTAAATATATGATGAGCTGAAACAACAAATCCTGATAGTCCAATTGCCAATATAGCATAAATTATTCCTAAAGTTCCAAAAGTTTCTTTTTTATTTCTTTCTTGACTAATAATATGAGAAATTATACCAAATCCTGGAAGAATTAAAATATGTACTTCAGGGTGACCAAAAAATCAAAAGAGGTGTTGATATAAAATAGGATCTCCACCTCCTGCAGGATCAAAAAAAGAAGTATTTAAATTTCGATCTGTTAAAAGTATAGTAATTGCACCAGCTAAGACTGGTAATGAAAGAAGTAAAAGAATAGCAGTAATAAAAACAGATCAAACAAATAAAGGTATTTTATCTAAAGTTATTCCAGTAGGTCGTATATTAATGATTGTTGTAATAAAATTAATTGCACCTAAAATTAAAGAAATTCCAGCTAAATGTAATCTAAAAATTGCTAAATCTACAGATGAACCTCTATGTGCAATATTTGATGATAATGGAGGGTAGAGTCACAATCGGCCATTTTGAAAAATCCGTATTTCGCGAATTCCAAACGGAATACTAATGTTATCAATCTAAAACCAAAATTATTCGGAAGATTTCATCATTCTGCATATAATATCCAAAATTCAAGCATTTTGCTCCGAAGATAAAACTTAAAAATTGTTTACGAAACCCAAATTCTAGGTTCTATTAGAGGTTTTAATAGTGAGTATTTTAAGTCTAAGCAGATCGATTCGAGTTGAATAGAAATGGAGCTATCCTAATAAATGTGTTTGGGCCTCTAAAGGGCCCAATTTTGGGCCTATAGACAAAAACCTTGGATCAAATTACAGAAAAATACTTCGGCTATCTGAGTTTGGAACAGCGTACGGAGATTCGTTCACAATCTCAAGTTATAACGAATTTCATCATAAAAATTTAGTGCAAAATTCCATGTAGCGGCAATAAGCGAGGGTCGGTACAATAGATTAAGCGCGAGAAATCATAGTTTATAAATATTTTAACATGCACCTGAATGCTTATAATCATTTTGTGTGAATGTGTGAGTGTATGTAGACGTGTGAACGTGCATATGTGACCGTGGCATGATGTTTTTACAGGGTGTTACATAACAAATTTCAATATTAAACAAAATTTCTTTACATTTCATATTTATTGAAAAATTATCTATTTGTCTGAGGCATATTTGTTTCCGCAATAGAGCTCAAAAATCTATTCGTGGACTTGAAAGCTTACCACCCACCGATGATGCTGCAAATCAACATATTCTCAGGGTGTATTACCAAGTTCAGGTTTGGATCGGTAATGAAACCATTGATCCAACGAAATGGGGTTGGAGAAATAGTCCGAATGGACTTACACCTATACAAACAGTAAAAATGCATGTCCCGATGAGTTGATTGAAATAATTTCTTGTGGTTGTAAGAACAATTGTATTGGTAAATGTTCATGCAAAAAATTAGGATTACCAAGTAGCTCATTATGTAAACATTGTGAAGGTAGAGACTGTTCTAATTGCCCCGAGCCAGAAGTTAGTATATTAGATGATGACGATTTTGATAAGTATATTGATGAAAATGAACACGATGATGAAGATGATGACGATACCGATGATGTTATCAATGACACTTGCAAACTATCAAATTCGGGTGATGAAGCGGATCACGATGATCCGTATATCAATAATGATCATATAACATCTTTAACAATATATGATGACAGTGATAACGAAGATAACATAATCGATACGTCGTGCACTTCAGACTGTACGACTGATAGCGAAATTACAGAAATTCCTGGTAAAAAACGATTGAGAAAAAAGTAAATGTGTTTATTGTATAAAATAATGGGTATTAGACGTATCTATAATGTGAATCTGTACACTTGCATTTATTGCCATTTTATTTTTTCCGATAAGGAATATTATGTATGTTATTTATGATAGTTATTAGATTAAATTATATTATAATATTATACTATGTTATGAATAATGGAAAAAATATGAAACGTGGCTTATTTGGAAATAATCAGACAAATAGATAATTTTTCAATAAATATGAAATGTAAAGAAATTTTGTTTAATATTGAAATTTGTTATGTAACACCCTATAAAAACATCATACCATGGTCACATATGCACGTTCACACGTCTACATACACTCACACATTCACACAAAAGGATTATTAGCATTCAGGTGCATGTTGAAATATTTATAAACTATAATTTCGCTCGCGGAATCTATTGTACCGACCCTCGCTTATTGCCGCTACATGGAATTTTGCGCTAAATTTTTATGATGAAATTCGTTATAACTTGAGATTGTGAACGAATCTCCGTACGCTGTTCCAAACTCAGATAGCCGAAGTATTTTGCTGTAATTTGATTCAAGGTTTTTGTCAATAGGACCAAAATTGGGCCCTTTAGAGGCTCAAACACATTTATTAGAATAGCTCCATTTCTACTCAGCTCAAATCGATCTGCTTAGACTTAAAATACTCACTATTAAAACCTCCAATAGAGCCTAGAATTTGGGTTTCGTACACAATTTTTAACCTCAAAAACTTTGGATTTTTCGTTTTTCCAAAATATTCAAAATGGCGCCTAAGTTATGTCTTCGGAGGAAAATGCTTGAATTTTGGATATTATATGCAAAATGATGAAATCTTCCGAATAATTTTGGTTTTAGATTGATAACATTAGTATTCCGTTTGAAATTCGCGAAATACGGATTTTTCAAATTGGCCGATTGTGACTCCAAAAAATGAGATAGGTTAAAATACCAAAAATCAGATAGAAGAAGAATGAAAATACTATCTTTTTACCAGAACAGAATATGGAAAAACAAAAACTCTTTGACATATACTCAATTTTTCAATGTGCCAAAAAACACAATACATGGGCCCTATCTTGAGCCCACAACCTCGAATCGACTTGAGACTGGAGCTAAAAGTTCCGTATTAGCTTTTCCAACAACTTTCGTCCCAAACATTTTTTCATAAAACCCATAGTTTTGTCCCAAAACTCAAAAAATCGAAAAATGGCCATTTTCGGGTCCAAAAAATGGCCATAATTTTTCGAGCAAATGGTTAATTTCAATTTAATCTACACCATCGTGTTCAGCGTGTCAAAATACATAAGAATAGACCAAAATTTGACGGTGCGGAAATTCGGACATAAAAATTTTCAGGTAAGGTAGCTGAAACCATGTACTTTCATGTAAAATATGCGGATCTATGCTGTTCATATGAAAATTTTTGTCAAAAGACCGAAAATACGGAAATTTGATATTTTTTATTTTTTTCGTTATATTTTGGTACGATGAGCATTGTGGAATTCAATAATAATTCAATAGAATTAAAAAAATAGGTTAATAAAATTTGAAATAATTCAATTTAGCAGAACGTGAAAAAAATTGAAATCCAAAAGAGTTTGCAATCACATAGATTTGATGTTTTTAAACTTTTCTAAATAATTTTCATATTGTTTTATTCGGTTTAATTTCCCTCAGGAAAATTTATTCATCAATGTTGTGTGATATTATGAATACATTTAAAAATTCAATATCCATTTTGTAAATAATCAAATGAGCATTTTTTAAATTAACAATATCCTAATACAAGTGAGAAACAGTTGTGAGAGTAGTAATACCCAACTTAAGTACAGTAAAATATAGTAATCATATTGATCACATAATTTATTTTTTGAAAATTTACTTTTTGTTTGTCCGTATGATTTTATTTCAACATAATTCTTCACAGTTTCCACTGTGACATTTGACAGTATGAAATTACAACCAATCTTTAAATTTCTATCCGAGTACACGTATTTATTTTTACCTATTTGGTCCATTATTGATATTTCAGCTTCAAGCATATCAAACCAAGGTTCCATGTTTTGTCAAAAATAAAACTAACATATGTATTGGATACCCAATCGTAAATGTTTTTATTTAACAAATCAAAAATCAGTTCATTCTTTTCATCATTTCCAATAATTTTTCAAGCAATTATTCCATCTGACTTTGGAATGAATCTGTGAAAGCTTCTGGTACTAAGTATTGTTTGTGCTTCACTGATTTCTGAATTCCGAATGAGATGGATTTCTGTTCTGTCAATCAAGAACGGTTCTATTGATTCCATATCATTTTTACAAAAATCGTACATGCTGTGAGGATTTGATTCGTCTTCGGAGGTCGCAAGCTTTCTCTTGCTGCTTGTCTTTTTAAACTGCCACCAATATCATCACAAGCAGATTTACCTTGCGATGTGGGAAAAAAGTTCTAATTTCCTGTCAGACCATGTTTTTTTTTTACCAGTTAGACGTGAGAAATTCTCACAACTTTTATATTGCCCAGTACATCCAACCGTGAAATATTCAAGTTGATTAATTTTTGGAAAATGATTTTTGATATAATCAATCACGTATTCAATAAGAGTTTGCACCATTGCATTGTCATGCTCCAAATATTCTGTGAGAAAACAAACAGATTTGTATTTTCCATGGATATTCTTGAAAATGGATTATGAACGAAAATGTATATGATGCCATCAATTATATTATTTGATATAATTACATATAAGAAAATTTTCGATTTTAATCTACATTTGATATACAAGAAAGTGATATACTTACAATAATTTCAATGAAATTAATTATTATACTTTCGTTTCTTTTACATTATTCTGATGAATGGGAAATTAATTACTTCTTGGATATGTAAATTTTTGTTTGATGAATCAGAAGATTTACATGGTTACTTATTTCAAATCCAAGCGCATTCATAGAACGGATTCTCCAATGCTCATCGTACCAAAATATAACGAAAAAAATATCAAATTTCCGTACTTTCGGTCTTTTGGCGAAAATTTCCAAATGAAGAGCATGTATCCGCAGCTTTTACATGAAAGTACATGGCTTCAGCTACCTTCCCAGAAAATTTTGAAAAAATCGAAGTGGCAGCAGCTGAGTTATGAATTCTTAAAGAAAAAGTGACATTTTTTAGTTTTTCGAGTTTTTTACGCATGCGTCAGCTAAATACGCTAGATATTTTGATTTAATCGGATTCCTGGGAAAATTTCCTATCAATTTGGGCTTTTACAAATATTTGTTGGTCCTAGAAGCTCATTTTTACCGAAGAAATTTGATTTTGAATTTTTTGACGTTAATATTGGTTAAATTTTCTTATTGGCCGACATATGCAAAATTTTAGTTCCTATCGACCTGAAATTATTTTTTCGGTAATGAGAACCTATCTCCAAAATTTTAACGAAATCGGAGATGTTGACCCATTGAGAGTTGCTGTTCTGACGTGGAATGACTCTTATATAAGTTATAATATATTGCTGTGTGGTGATTTTAATATAGATTTGTTCAAAACAACCTCTTCTTGTGTAAAACAATGTTAAGATATGTTGCAAACGTTTAATATGTATCAGACCGCAACTGAACCTACTAGAGTTATTAATAAATCTAAATAGCTTATTGATAATATATTTATTAATTTTGAAACTTCAGAGTCGGCTAAGGTAATATGTCGTGCTTTATCTTATGACTACTGTCAAGTATAAGAAGTAGGGACGGTAAGAGTATCGTCTAGTAAACATACAATGATTTATAAACGAATATTTTCACAAACTAAACTTGATTATTTCAAAACTCAATTGAACAATTTAACGTGGAATGAACTGAATGCACTAAATGAACCTTCTGATGCATATAAGCATTTCATGAATGTTTCTCAGAGCCTAATGAAATCAATATTTGTGGTTGAAGCTATCAATCCAATAAAAAAAGATCCTGGGTTATTATTGGTCTAAAAACTTCTTGTAATAATAAAAAAGAGCTGTATACTAAATTACAGCAGGGAATTATAACGGAAGAGTTCTACCAGATCTATTGTAGAATACTTGAAAAACTAATTATTCAAGCGAAACAAAATTCAAATATTTCTTTTATGAATTCATCTAAAAATAAGGGAAAGGCGATATGGAAGTTAGTGAATGAAACATTAGATAAAAGTACAACACCAATGAGTCTATTATTGAAAATCTAAAACGTGACAATGAAGACACAAAAGAAACCATGGATTATATGAATAATTTCTTTATAAATCAATGTCAAGATATTGCTCCAAATTAAATCCAGTCTGACAATAAAAAAATGAACATTGTTCAGTCTTCTTCCCTACTGATGAGGAAGAAGTAGAACACGTTATAAAATTTCTAAAAAATACAAATTTAACAGGGAAAGATGAAGTACCTGTTACTTTATTGGAACATATAGCAGAGTTATCCCCTATCTTATCGTTTATAGCTAATCACATATTCAGAACTGGAAATTTTCCTGTGGCACAGAAAATTTCTCAAATAACAGCAATTTATAAAAAAGGCAGCAAATCTGAATTAGATGACTATCGCCCTATATCGATTTTATCTAACTTCAGTAAAATATTTGAAAAGCTTATTGCCACTAGAGTCGTGAGTTTCTTAAATAAACATAGCATCTTATCTGAATGTCAAAATGGGGGTAGGAAAAATATATCTACAATTGTTGCCAATTATCAACTTCTAGACAATGTAAGTTGAGATCTTTAAATGAAAAGAATAGTACACTGATTATGTGCTTAGACTTATCTAAAGCGTACGATAGTGTAAGACATGACATATTACTGACAAAAATGGATGGCGTTATGGGCGATTCTCTAAAGCTCATTGAATCATATTTGACGTGCAGACAGCAAATGATAGTAGAAAAACATAATAACGGAGTTGTACAAACTTTTTTTTTTTTTTTTTAATTATATGGCTTTGGTCGTAACCTTTAGCCAACAGCCTCTGTCACGTACAGCAGGGGTACAATATCAATAATTAATTGGAATAAAAGAATTCAGAATATAGTAAGGGTGCCATTGCCAGCGTCATAAAACTTAGTTATCACAAATCATCCACCTAAAAAACTCAAGGGATTATAGACAGGGATACTTTTCACGTTAAGGGGTCCCTCATAACGTCTTATTACACAAAACATATGAAGACCATGGGTAATGTCCAGGTTTTTAACATAGGTTGAGAGGGAGGTTACACAAATACTGAATATCTAACCTAGCAGAAACAACAAATTTATACAGCAGTTGGTATAAGCTTATGTCTTGAGTGCTTAGCAAGTAGTTTATATTTAACGGGTAATTTAAGTTGTACGGCCTTAACTGTTCTATTAAGGTTGCAGTTTCCAATTGATGGAGCGGACAATTAAAAAACAAATGATTAAGGTCACCTACTTCGCCACATTCACACAGATTTGTGGGAAGTATTTTAATATAATTTAGATGTGCAGGAAAGCGACCATGATTAAATTTCAATCTGACGATAGTGGTGTATATTTTTCTTGGCAATTGTAACGTTTTGTGATACCATGATTTTCTTGGAATTTCTGGATGAATCAAAAAATAGTTTGTAGGTTTTCGCAGATTTTGCTGTTTGTAAAGTAATATCCATGTTCTCCTAATCTCTGATTTGTAGTTGCAGATGAAATCACTGTGTGGTGTGACTTTATGTAGATAGTTTTCAGAATTGGTGGCTTGCTTTGCGTACAGATCAACCTTTTCATTTCCCTTTATTCCACAATGCGCTTTAACCCAAACAAAAATAATACTATAATTTTGTTCAAGTAATTCCATGTATTTCCGGACTATCATTAGAATAAGGGGCGAACTCTTACGGTAAACGTTTTTTAATGATTTCAATACGCTTTTGCTATCTGATAATATAATCGTTTCTTTAGCTACACAACGCTGACAATAGTTCAAAGCTTGTAATAGCGCCATAGCCTCAGCAGTAAATATGGAAGAAAATTTACATAGTCGAAAATTTATTGTATGATTATCATCGGGAATATAAATAGCGAGACCCACTGATTCAGGCATTTTTGAGCCATCTGTGTAGATTTTTTTAAAATTTTCGTAATGTTCCAATTCTTGGAGTAATATTTTATGGTTCAAGTTATCTATCTTAGAATAGCTAGGTAGAATGACAGGGATATCTAGCAATATTTGCTTGTAGGGTCCCCAAAAATAATTATAGCAGCTGTTATTAAATAAAAATTGTGATATGTCACCCATTGATTCAACAGCTTGTGCACAAGGAGGAGAATTTCGGTTTTTCCAATATGAACTTGTCAGGTTATCCGTACATAAATTTGTTATTCTAATACTCAGTTCTTCATCAAATGATGCTCGCAGTTTAATAACGAATTTATACGCAAGGAATTGTCTACGTAGAGTTAATGGTAATTCATTGCACTCAGCCTGTAAGGCACAAATTGGGGTGGAAATCATGGCTCCACAACATATACGTAAAGCTTTATTTTGTACACATTCCAATCTTTTCAGCATGGTATTGTTGCAAGATTCATAAAAAATACAGCCATAGTCGATAATAGAACGTATAGTGGTCCGATATAATAATAGAGCTGTACTTATATCTGCTCCCCAAGACAATTTTGTGACTAATCGTAAGATATTGAGTGCCTTTTCACATCTGGAAATTAAGTATTTGATATGTGGAGTCCATAACATCTTTGTGTCCAAAATGAAACCGAGATATTTAACTTCCTTGCAATATCGAATGTCTTGATTGGCCAATTTAAGACTGTTGTACGCTGGAATTCTGTGCCTCGTGAAAATAGTTACACAGGTCTTATTAGCGGATAAGTTAAATTGTTTTTTGTTAGCCCAGGCTAAAATAATTTTCATACAGATATTAAGAGACGTGTGACAGTTTTCCATGCTCCTTTCAATGCAGTAAGCAACAATATCATCGGCGTATTGAACAAATATAAATCTACCAAATGTGACCAAATCGTTGGTATAAATATTAAATAGAATAGGGCTGAGGACTGAGCCCTGTGGTAAGCCAGCTGAAACATATCTGGGACCTAATTTAGATCCGTCGTTCGTTTTTATATATAGCTTTCTATTTCTGTACAAGTTCACTATGTTTCTAGCAATTTGAGGTGGTATTTGAATATTACGCAATTTAGATTCAAGAATGTTTAAATTAACAGAATCATAAGCTTGTTCGATGTCAAAAAATAGAGCTCCAAGATAATCATTGGCAGAAAGTGTCTTTTGTATGTCTGTTATTAGCTGTCCTGCGGATGAGATCTTTAAATGAAAAGAATAGTACACTGATTATGTGCTTAGACTTATCTAAAGCGTACGATAGTGTAAGACATGACATATTAGTGACAAAAATGGATGGCGTTATGGGCGATTCTCTAAAGCTCATTGAATCATATTTGACGTGCAGACAGCAAATGATAGTAGAAAAACATAATAACGGAGTTGTACAAACTTCTTCTTATCAGTTCATAAAACGTAGTGTATCACAGGACTCCATATTAGGACCAGTGCTATTCCTACTATACATTAATGACCTATTAGCAGAAGTACAACAAATATTGATTCAATTTGTAGATGACACTTCTGTGATTTTCAGTGAGCCAATGTCACAAGATCTGAGACTTTAAATATCCGCCTCCTATTCACTACAGGATTATTTCAACGATGATGTACTTTTAATTGAAACTATCTGACCATATGTTGAAATATTTTGTTTGTAACAGTGGAATAACATATTAGTATTTATTAATAATTGTATGTAGGTCTTATGATTGTTTGACGTTGTTCTACGCCCGAACGGGCAGTTGTGTATATTTATATGAGCATTTTATGTTTTACTTGTATTGTAATTGTATATAACGGAAACTAATGAATTTACTTACTTACTTACTTACTTACTTAGGAGAAAAAATCAGAGGTGTACAATGTAAAGGCGGTATCTACACAAAATTCAAAATTCCAGTTCTTGCCATAATATAAGATTATGAGAAGGTATTTTATAATCCTAATAAGTACGAGAACGTTTTGTCCCCTATGCAAAATTTGAAGTGTTCTTTAACCAAAATGAAGTTATGCAAGTGCGATCGCCTTCCTCGGGAAAAGATAAGTTTTCTTGTTAAACGGAAAATTTGAAAGGGTCACCACCGGGATGAGTGGTCCAGGGTAGTATATTTCCCGTTGAATGAAATCTGACAGATATGAGTTAATTGATTCACCAGAAAAACGCAGATGCTTATATATATACAGTTTATTAAAGGGAATGATTGATTATGGAAAATATTTGTACAAAAAAAAAATATTTACACCTAGTCTAAATGAACAACAATTTCATAAAATCACGTTGAATAATTAAGTCCTGTATTTGACCTAGTCGGGATAGTTTGCAACAATTAAACAATCGGAAGTTCTAGAATATAATTCAAATCAGGATGTCTATTCGCGTGATACAGTTGTTTACATCTCGAACAGATGGTCTTCAAAAAACTTAGACGCCAAGGGGTGTACGTTTGGAACGTTGACCCGTAATAAGAAACCAGCAAAAATAATTTAATAGTTCGTTGTAACATTCCGCCGAGCGTTGTGTTTTTGTAATAATAAATCTGAACTTACTCCAGATTGCTCTAGATTTAATATTTCCCAAATAAGTGAATAGGTTCGGAATCCTATCCCACTGCTTGTAACACTTGAACTTGTAACAGTCGGCTGGGTATCATTTCAGGTAGCATTAATACCTCATCGACGTGTTGTATGAATTTTTAAAATTGTTTGTTGGAACCTGTTCGGGTATCAGAGATCTTAGTTGATCCGTGTACCCTTAAGGTTCTTTAAAAGCTGCCACCACTAGGCGTATATTTCAGCCCACCTAGAAGCTGTTTTTGACTATGAGACCGCGATCCCTTCCGAAGGACCGGCTCGTACAATTACCTATACTTATATCTTTATATCTATTCAAGTGTAAATTCTGAAGGACGTATTCGCTGAGAGGTGATTAGGGATTTCCAGTTAAACTCGTAAATCAAATTAAATAATAAATGTATATTGAATGAAACAAAATTAACAAAAAAAAATGATACATTAACCGACAACGAACGTTTATAAAATTAATCCAAAATTTGGTTATAGGAATGATAGCATAGATTCAAAAAAGGATGTCAAGTTCAGGTTGACCCCAAGTGGGAACCTGAGAAATTATCAATGTCGCTCGATCTACCCCCTTCGCCAGCGAGCGAGTTCTTGTCCATGTTCTCTTTAGAGAGTTGAAATAAATGAAGGACTAATTAGCACAACCCCGATCAGTGATCGGTTTTGCGCTCGATCACGCCGATGATTGATAAATAATGTTACAAAAATTAAAGAATTCCTCCCTTTCTGGTAAGCTGGGATAAACCTAACGACATTGATGCTCTATCATTTCCTCTAAGTAATCTCCGATAAGCGGAATTTGTATAGACACTCAAGATAGCATAGATTTAGAAAAGGATGTCAAGTTCAGGTTGACCCCAAGTGGGAACCTGAGAAATTATCAATGTCGCTCGATCTTCCCCCTTCGCCAGCGAGCGAGTTCTTGTCCATGTTCTCTTTAGAGAGTTGAAATAAATGGAGGACTAATTAGCACAACCCCGAACAGTGATCGGTTTTGCGCTCGATCACGCCTATGATTGATAAATAATGTTACAAAAATTAAAGAATTCCTTCCTTTTTGGTAAGCTGGGGTAAACCTAACGACATTGATGCTCTATCATTTCCCCTAAGTAATCTCCGATAAGCGGAATCTGTATAGACACTCAAAATAGCCTGAATGGCAGGAAAAAAATTATATTAACAAATAAAACAGTGGCGGGCGGAACATTATCTGACTGGTAAATAACCACATTATATTATATTGCCGATTCCGAGGTTGAAGACACTATAACAGTTGTTCTTTGGCAATCAAAATGCACTTACCCTATTGGTCTAATAACACCATTTCATCTCGCCCCTTGTAGAAATACGCACAAAGGATTTAAACACTCGGTTTCTACATCGGATTAAATTTAGTATGATGCAAAATTGTCACAAAATGATTTTCAAATAAGGGTACAAACACTTTACGCGTGACGCGAAAGACGCGAACAAGTCCAGCACTGCTTTAGCCCCCCAGCGATGTATAACCCTTGTTGTATTGTTAATTTAATATCTATAAATTTCTTGAACTTGATTTGTATATTCTGGACAAACATTATATTAATTGATTTGATTTAATGCAACAATGAGCATCCCTGTGGACATAAAGCAAGCTGGCCTTAGCAACAAGTACCTGGTGGAGAACTAACTGAGAAGGTGGTTTTCCTCAAAGTAATTAGTTTTTATGAAATGATTGAAGCGGGGGGGCACCCCACGCTTAATCTTAGAAAATATGTTGAATTTCGAATTCCGGGATCAGAACACGCCTATGAAATATAACAACAGCCAATAGGAATCTAACTAGGCGAAAGAATTGCTCTGTTCAACTCCACGTAATTTTTTCCTGACTCAGGGGAAAAAGTACCATTGACTTCGTGCCGTGCTTACGTTTGTAAAACATGGTTCATGGCTGACCGGCTAATGATACAGGAAAGAGGACTCAGATTACCGTCGCTAGGTCTATCTGGTATATAATTTAAATCAATATTATTCAAAGGCCCCAAAACAAAAAGTAATAATCCGTCGGATTATTACATAACCCCTTCTTCTAAGAAAGAGTGCGGTTCTGAAAGAACCCACTCCTTTCTCCGCCTCTGGTTTATTGTTTTTAAAACTCTTCAGATCATATCCGCCTACCTAGCTACGCGCAGGCATCTCTACCGGAGCGCGCTTCAGCAGCTCCGCTCATGTAAACTTCATAATTTGCATTGTACAGCGATTAACGCTGTTCCCACAAAACAACCAAAAAAAATAAACCTCATATAACTATATAATATAACCTCGCAATACGTACAATGGATACAATTAAAAATCTCAGTCATCACTTGTGCGCTATGATTAAGTCCGAAACAGTTCCGCTACCTAGACCACTGATCGAACGGAGAGCGAATCACTAACACGCACTTACACTAGGTGTTCGAATTCAGGATGTCGCTGGATACGGGGGTTCGTTGCTTCCTACCAAACGGTCAAATGTGTATGACTCGCCGGCAGTAGTCAAGTGTAACTAGCATTCTCGGTCATTTTGCATACGAGGGGAGGCATGAGGTTCTCCATCGGTATACGCGGCGGCTTCAACCATATGGGCGGCAGGTAGTCGACTGGAGCTGGTCCAAGGGTGTTCCATTGCAGGCGGCCAAATAAACCATAACACATATCAACATTCCATTCAACACACGGGTCCAATCCATCCTCCGTGGTTACTGGCCTGCATTCCATTCCTCTTGGAATCCTCTTCTCCTGGTCTTCTCCTGGTCTTCTCCATTTCCATACCATAACATAAGTATCCCAGGTTGGTACTCCTCCTACGGAAATCTTAAGCCTTGCATCGCCTAAATTATAATGCCCTCACTAAGTTCTGACTACTACCGATGCCCACACTTAACCATCTGGGCTCGTTCGTGGTGATCCTTCGTTATCTGTGTCGATCAATTCCAGTACAAAGAAACAATTACTGCGGACCGGGTGTTCCCTAACATGCTGATGGGCCCCGGCGTTAACTTCCATGAACCCATAATCTCGCACAACCAAAAAGATAACTGTTCCAGTTTGTAACCCTAAGCGATGACATGTCTATGTACGTAGAAGGAAAGCTACTACCAGCCAGCGCATTGTTGCGGCCGTAATACTCCCGAACACAAGAAGCTAAGTTTTCTAATCACAAAAAAAATTTTAAAACAACTGTTCCCTCCATTATGGGAGGATCACATGAAAACAAATTGAATTCGACTTCCTTCATCGTACATAGGAGCGAGGTTACTCTGAAGTTACTTACTATTTAACATGTTACACTAACGCCTATTTCGCAAATGAAAAAAAAACATAAAATAAATAACAATAAATTCGTGCAGGTAGTACAAGCTGCCACACTAGAAATACATTTGCGACATTACGCAAAAAAAACATTAGGTATAATCAGGCTGCTGCTCTCTGCATGAATGAATTTTCTTGAAAGATTCTAAAATGTCGTACTCGGACATAACAACACTGAAAAAAAAAACTCTACCAGAGACTACCACTTGAACATGTTTATCCAAATCACCTCCCCTTCTCTTTGCGCTAACTATATTCGTTATCGATGGCATAGGTTACCATAAAAAGAACAGGGGGGTGTCGAACATAATTCAAACAAAAACATTTCCGGACCAAGTGCTCGAGGGCACCGTTCATTCTCTTAAGCGCCTCTACTATCTCGCCTCCTGGGGGTGAAACGTCTCTCTCGTTCTGGACTACCATCCGCGTGTCCTTACATACTTACCCTAGCATCTTTCTACATTCGTGACTCGAGAGGTCAGGATTCTTGTTCACTGAATTTACTTAACCTGAGCTCGAGGGCTCTTATTTGCAACAAAATAAAAATAATTTAAACGGAACGCGGTGACTTGAAGAGTCAGAGGTCCCGACTTCACTGACCCTACTTTGTTCATAGGGAACCAAGGCCAAGACTCACAAAAGAGAACTAACTTGACACTGCATATAAACTACTTGGTTCCGCTATGACGTCACTCGATCTATCGACTCATTCATTCTCTAGGCGGTATTCTCCACCCGCCCCGCGCACTTCCTCCCACCAATTTCCAGGCCTTACTGACGACTACGCGTCTTGCTGCTCATGCAGGATGCCTATCTGCCCACATCATTCATGGGTCTTACCAAACAATCAAACCCTGTACCTGCGCTTTGTACGTCACATTGAGGTATCGACCCCAAAATCCTGTACGACTACCCCTACTGGCGAATTCTACCTGCCAGATTCACAATTGGCCTACCGGGCCTTCCTGTCCATCCTGGACCCAAAACTCACTTCCCAAACTACGGACTTATTTCCCGTCCTTCTCCAGTGGCACAACTGGTCCATCAGTCCAACCTGGACTTTCTCCCAAAAACAGAAACTTTTCTGGCTTCCCTGGCCTATCCACTTCCAGTTTGCCCTCCTCATGTCAAACCCCTAACTAACCAATCTGGCCTCTTTGTCCCTACTGGACACTCTTGTGCTGACAGCTCTCTTGGGTATGACCTTTACTGACCTTGTGGACCTTTCTCCACAGCATCGGACGCGTATTACGATTCAGCCCAATACCTCCTTGAAGATTTATGCTCTACAACCAGTTTTGAGATGCTGGGTAGAGATCTTCCACAACGACCGGCTGTCGCCAGGATTCGCGTTGTTCGAAGTATGGGACATCTCCGACGGACGCATATTACGATTCAGCCTAATACCTCCTTGAAGATTTATGTTCTACAACCAGTTTTGAGATGCTGGGTAGAGATCCTCCACAACGACCGGCTGTCGCCAGGATTAGCGTTGTTCGAAGTATGGGACATCTCGATATCGATATGCTTAGGCCAGTCGGAGCCGATCCTTGCTTCTTCTTTACCAGATAAGGTCTACACATTGCCCCGCGTCATACGCAATGTCCTTAGCACTCGATGCTTCTCCTGGCATCTCGATGGAGTGCGCGAATACCTCTAACACCTACATTCGCACACCATCCACACACTAGAATGAGGAATCATTGTACTGGACCATTCCGGAACAGAAATATAAATCTCCCTAAGTTACCTTTCCATCAGGATTTGAGACAGTCCAATACAGTGACCTCATTCCCACTACGGGGTACAACTACCCTTCCAACCTGGACAATAGGGATATCCGGTCACTATTTTAACTAGAGACAGCATACACCCATTGGCCCAGTCGCTCCTTTTTGGGGGAATCTTACCTCTCAGCCATGGATTCGGCTACCATCCAATTCTACTATCAGTTGCCCGGGAATGGTACAAGGGTGAGTTCTACGATCTTACATACCACTTTATCTATTCGGTTAGCTATTTGCTAATATTTTGCGTAGACTATTAATGTCTTGAAGACTAGATATACCTCCAGAAGATATCGGTTTAATGGAAATATTGAGTTCAGACAGTGATAGCGATCAGAGAGATGGTGCTAGAACATCTACGCCTCGTACCGCGCCGCTCCGCCACTATTCGCATCCGATCAGTAAATGGGATATTAAATTTTCTGGTGAAAGGAAGGGCATGTCAGTGAATGCTTTATTAGAAAGAGTTGAAGAACTCAGAGTGGCTCGTCATGCTACTAAAATGGACTTGTATGATTCAGGGATAGATCTTTTCACGGGGAAAGCTTTATATTGGTATAGGGACGCCCGTGAACATGTAACAACTTGGGACGGTTTAGTCAAACGGCTGAGAGAGGAATTTCAAGTTCCTGATTATAATGAGAGACTTTTTGAGGAAATTAAGGAGAGAACTCAACGTCCGGACGAAAGTATGGGAATATACTTAGCTGTCATGTCGGCTCTCTTTGGGAGATTAACATGCACCCTTACGGAAGAAGTGAAACTCAAGGTTCTACTGCGGAACATATCGCCCTTTTACCAATCTCAACTCGCACTTATTGACGTAACTTCTATTGAACAATTGCAAAAATTAGGTAAAAAATTGGAAGATAATCGAGAGAGTTTGGAGAATTTCTCGTTACCACCACGTAAGAATATGTTGGAGCCAGATCTTGCTTACGTGGAGGTAACTGAACAATTAGATGTGCTCGGTGTCTCGAATAATGCCATTCCTTCTGCCTCTACGTCCCGTAATACTAGTAGTCAGCTCTGTTTTAATTGTAATTTACCAGGTCATCGAGCTATAGGTTGCTTAGCGCCAAGGAGAAAGGTTTGTTTCAAGTGCAAAAAAGTAGGATATACTATTAATACATGTCCCAACGGTTCCAAAAACAGGAGACAAGGAAACGGGAACAAACGCTCTTAGACAGTCGGAATGATTGCGTCTCAAAGAATAGTAATCCGACATCAGACATTTTACCTATTTTGAATTATATCTTACATCATGCACAGAATGACGACCGGCCTCATTTGAATGTAGAGATTTTGGTAGAATCGATTTTAGGACTGTTAGATTCTGGTTCAAGTCGTACGGTTTTGGGGGCTCGTGGATGGAAAGTAATCGTAAGCATGGGTATCATATTGAACCCAACTAGTCACATTGCTTGTGAGGTTGCGAATGATCAAAAATTTACAGTAATTGGAACGTGTGATTTGCCAATCACGTTAGAAGGGATAACCCGGTTAGTGGAAGTTATGGTGGTTCCGGAATTGCCACACTTTCTTATTTCAGGTTAGGATTTTTGGAAATTAATTGGGCCTATTCTCATGGTAGATAAGTGAGAATTCTCGAACGCGCCTCCCCTTGTAAACGCCATCGAGCATTTAACCGATTCCACCATTTTGACTGAGTTTCAAAATACTCAACTTCAAACGTTGATAAGACGTCCCATGTTTATTTCTGCAGGTCTGAATAGGAATTATATTAAATTGAATGTTACGGGAGCATCTTCAATTTCAAATTCTAGTGAATTGGAAACAAATCCAGTTTGATAGCAAATTGTGTGTGATGATGGTGAAATTATTATGGAGAATGGAAATAATTTCAACTAAAAGGAGAAAACTTATTATCACTCTTATATTGGATAAAAATATCAAATACCGGGCAGATATTTGTTCATTGCAGACAGGGTCGTCAAAAAGATCAACATAATTTAAAGCAATTGAGGAAAATTTGAATCAAAAGAACACCAACTACTTTCTGATAAGACCTTGAGAGCCCAAATTTTATAAAATACACAATAGAAATATCTCAATGAATTCAAGAAAAAATCGAAAATCGAAGAAGGACACGACCTGTCAGTGACGGGCCGTCAGAGGGGTCGAAATATCTCGATGAATTCAAGAAAAAATCGAAAATCGAAGAAGGACACGACCTGTCAATGTTATTTTAAGGCAGAAAATCGGAACGTCATTGAGTAGCATACCAGAGGAGGATGGCTCAGTGACGGGCCGTCAGAAGGGTCAAAATAACTGAATTAATTCAAGAAAAAATCGAAAATTGAAGAAGGACACGACCTGTCACTCTTATTTTCATACAGAAAAATTAAGTCGTCATAGAGTAGCATACGAAAAAACAATGGGTCAGTGACGGGTCGTCAGAGGGGTCGAAATATCTCTATGAATTCAAGAAAAAATTGAAAATAGAAGGAGGACACGACCTGTCAATTTTAGACATAAAAATCAAGTCTTCATTGAGTAGCATACAAGAAAAAGATGGTTCAGTAACGGGCCGTCAGAGGGGTCGAAATAACTGAATGAATTCAAGAAAAAATCGAATATCGAAGAATGGTACGACCTGTCACTTTTATTTTTGTACATAAAATCTTACCGAAGCGATGTTTCTGTTTATGCTAGACTTTGTAGAGAATTCAGCATGAAAAATTCAATAAAGAATAAAACGGATCAATTACTCTTGGAGATTACTGAAAAATTCAATGATTTCGAAAATAAATAAAACATTACCGATAATGGAAGAACATTCTTTCAACGACAATTCCATTGAATATTGTTCAACACCAAAGAAAAATGGGCAATATAATATATCAGGGAACTTAAACGAAAGTAAACAACTTGTCATTTGAACAAAAGATCTAGGGTGTTTGAAGGAAAGTATTATTTGTTTGGGTGAAAAAAATAACGATTTTCCAGTAACATGTATGACATATGAGAGCTAGGCAAATTTATCGTCTCAAATGTTCGAAACACCACTTATGGTGAGAGAATTTTTTTTTATTGTTGAAGCATCTTCTTGTGGGTTTGAATTTTCGCCATCCAACGATGTTCCGAAAATGTCTCCAGAAAATGCACAGATCCCTAAAACATTTTTCAATCTTCCGAGTTCCGAAAACACATCTGAAAATTTACCCTTCAATTCCAAAAATATCACTACTGATAGACCCGTAAAGCTCTCATATCAAAGTTGTAATTATCTAGAAGGTATTTTCGAAATTGAAGATAAAATTTGGGAAACGATTTGCATGAATGGTGAACTAAATGTGAAATATTATCCTGGCATTCTCAAAAGAGGTATATCAAAATACGTCAATAATGTGTAATGCGTGATAGTATTCAAATATGTGAAATACCTTAGGAAGGATGACGTGTTCAACATTTATGATTTGTGCAAACACAATAACGGACAGTGTAAAAATTTCAAAATTCGCATTAATCATAAAACGGTTCACATATTTAGTACTTCACTCGATTACAATCATCCGTCTCATCTGACAAGCCACGTTAGGGGTATTGAGAGATGCTTATTGAAGAAGAGACTGTTGCGCGAAAAATCTTTCAATTATAAAAAAGAGACACTGATGAAAGCTAGCTCGAAAATTTTGAAAAAAGGGAGAAATTTGCAAAAAATCAAGTCAGATTCAACTTTGAGAAAAATCAGATCGGAAGCATCAGGGGATTTGGATCGTGATAAGGATGATCTAACTGACTTAATACTAATGCAAGTAGATCATCCAGAGTATATCAAAGAGATATGTCTGCCGTTCAGCGTGAAAGTCTATAGTCTTGAACAATTGGACGTTTTGAAATCGCAAAAAAATTCGAAAAGGCTACCATTCATTCACTTCGATGCAACAGGAGGAATCATCAGGAAACCTTCACGTCATTGTAAAAGAATATATCTCTATACGACTGTAATAAAGATAGAAATATCCAAACGGATATACCCAATATTCTCCATGGTTTCCTCCACACACGACGCTAACACTATTTTCAAGTTGTTCAGTGACTTTTGCTATTTCTGCGAAGAAAACAACTAGGTATTGGCCAGTTTTTTCTGGCGTCGTAAGTGACTTCTTTCGCAAATCTCCACGCGATATGTAAAACTTGTAATAGTTGTACGTTGAAAGAATACTTACAAATATGTTACGATTTGGTACAGAATGATGGCAACATAAAGGCAAACAATAATATTGTTGGAGTTCACTTATGCTGCGCTCACTTCATGAAGATGGTGTCTACAGATGTGGACAAACTGGCCCTCAATGTTAACCAAAAAAACATTCTCGAAGATATAATGGCATTTTAATTAAAAACATTGATACGTTCGATAGCTTTGTCCTTGATGTTTGTACACTTCTAACGAACAAACATCACAATGAGAAAGTTGAATGTGCTCAGAGAGGATTGAGAGAATTATCTGGTGCTAACTTGACCTATATCTTTCTTGTATGCTACTCAATGACGATTCGATTATTATGTATGAAACTTAAAGTGACAGCTCGTGTCTTTCTTTGATTTTCGATTTTTTTTGAAATTCATTCAGTTATTACGACCTCTCTGACGGCACGTCACTGACCCATCTTTCGATTTTCGATTTTTTTTTAATTCGAGATAGTTCGACCCCTCTGACGGCCCGTCACTGACTCATCTTTCTCTCTTATGCTACTCAATGACGACTTGATTTTCCTGTACAAAAATGGAAGTGACAGGTTGTGTCCTTCTTAAATTTTCGATTTTCGCTTGAATTCATTCAGTTATTTCAACCCCTCCGACGGCCCGTCACTGACCCATCTTTTTTTCGTCTGCTACTCAATGACGACTTGATTTTTCTGTTCAAAAATGAAATTGACAGGTCGTGTCCTACTTCAATTTTCGATTTTTCCCTTGAATTCATTCAGTTATTTTAACCCCTCTGACTTGTTGTCACTGACCCATATTTTTTATGTATAAAAATTAAGGTGAGAGGTCGTGTCTTTCTTCAATTTTCGATTTGTTCTTTAATTCACCGAAATATTTCGACCCCTCTGACGGCCCGTCACTAACTCATCTTTTTTTCATATGCTGCTCGCTGACGACTTGATTTTCCTGTACAAAAATGGAAGTGACAGGTCGTGTCCTTAAATTTTCGATTTTCGATTGAATTCATTCAGTTATTTCAACCTCTCCGACGGCTCGTCATTGACCCATCTCTTCTTCGTATACTACTCAATGACGACTTGATTTTTCTGTTCAAAAATAAAATTGACAGGTCGTGTCTTTCTTCGATTTTCGATTTTCTCTTGAATTCATTGAGTTATTTCGACCCCTCTGACGGCCCGTCACCGACTCCTCTTTTTTTCGTATGCTACTCAATGATGACTTAATTTTTCTTCCTTAATACAAAAGTGACATGTCGTGTTCTTCCTCGATTATCGATTTTTTTTTTAATTCATTCAGGTATTTTAACTTAAACGGCCCGTCACTGACCCATCTTTTTTTTGATTTTCGATTTTTCCTTGAATTCGTTCAGATATTTTGCCCCTTCTGGCGGCACGTCTCTGACCGATCTTTTTTTCGTATGCTACTCAATGACGACTTGATTTCTATGTATGAAAATTGAGGTGACAGGTCGAGTCCTTCTTCAATTTTCGAATTCATCTTGAATTCATCCAGTTATTTCAATCCCTCATACGGCCCGTCACCGACCCATCTTTTTTTCGTATGCTGCTCAATGACGACTTGATCTGTTGGTACAAAAATTAAATTGACAGGTCGTGTCTTTCTTTAACTCTTGATTTTTTCTTGAATTCATTCAGTTATTCCAACCCCTTTTACAGCCCGTCACTGACCCATCTTTTTTTCGTATGCTGCCCAATGACGACTTGATCTGTTGGTACAAAAATCAAAGTGACAGGTCGTGTCTTTCTTTAACTCTCGATTTTTTTGAATTCATTCAGTTATGTTAGCCCCTCTGAAGGCCTGTAACTGACACATCTTTCTTTCGTATACTATTCAATGATGACTCCATTTTTCTGTCTAAAAATAAAAGTGACAGGTCGGGTCCTTCTTCGATTTTTAATACATTCATTCAGCTATTTCAACCCCTCTGACTCATCTTTTTTTAGTATGCTAGTACTCAACGACGACTCGATTTTTGTGTATAAAAATTGAAGGGACAGGTCGTGTATTTCTCTGATTTTCGATTTTTCCTTGAATTCATTCAAATATTTTGCCCCTTCTGACGGCACATCTCTGACCCATCTTTTTCTCGTATGCTACTCAATGATGACTTGATTTCTATGTATGAAAGTTGAGGTGACAGGTCGTGTCCTTCAATTTTCGATTTTTTCTTGAATTCATTCAGTTATTTCAACCCCTCTGACGGCCCGTCACTGACCCATATTTTTCTTTTATGCTACTCAATGACGACTCGATTTTCCTGTCTCAATATGAAGGTGACAGGTCGTGTCCTTCCTCGATTTTCGATTTTTTTTTTCATTCAGTTATTTCAACTTCTCTGACGGCCCGTCCCTGACCCATCTTTATTTTTGTATGCTACTCAATGACAACTTGATTTTTATGTATTAAAATAAAAGTGACAGGTCGTGTCCTTCTTAGATTCTCGATTTTTTCTGGAATTGATTCAGTTATTTCAACCTCACTGACCTATCTTTCTTGTTGTATGCTACCCAATGATAACTTCATTTTATGTATAAAAATAAAAGTGACAGGTCGTGTCCTTCTTAGATTTTCGATTTTTTCTTGAATTCGTTGTGATATTTCTATTGTGTATTCTATAAAATTTGGATTCTTAAGGTCATATCAGAAAGTAGTTGGTGTTCTTTTGAATCAAATTGTTCTCATTGCTTTAAATTATGTTGATCTTTTTGACGGCCCCTTGTGTCAGGAACAAATATCTGCCCTGTATTTGATATTTTTATTCAATATAAGAGTGATAATAAGTTTTCTCCTTTGAGTTGAAATTATTTCCATTCATTCATAATAATTTCGATAACGCTATCATCACAAACAACTTGCTACCAAACTGAAAGTGTTTCCAATTCCTAAGAATTTAAGATCGAAGATGGTTCCGTAACATTCAATTTAATATAATTCCTTTTCAGACCTGCAGAAATAAACATGGGACGTCTATAGATATTCGGTAATCTTCGGTAATTTGGCTGCTAAATATTGGCTGCCAACTTCACGCTCCTCCCTAGCACAGTGCAGAGGCAAATTACTTCTCGAAGTAATCATTATATTATACATTGAATTCGAGCATAATGTAAGGAAATTGCAAAAGGAACCATTCCTTCTCAAACAAATGTAATAAGATTACTTTCGTTCGAAGAAAAAGAAATTTTGAACTACTTTTGAAATTACGTTTTGCTATAAGTAAATAAAACGACTGAATCAATACATCACACTGTAAAATCTTCAAGGTTTATTTAAAAAATAAAAAATAAAGAATCTTGACCCAGTATGAATTATATATAAAATTCTCGGGCAATAGGTCATTTTAACACTTTGTTTGATATTTTCGTCTTTACGTACGTTTAGGTCTCACGACCATCATCAGAAGACTTATCATGTCCAAAACGGGATTTCTTAAAAACTAATTATATTAGCACAGAGTCGCCGAAACGAACAGAACAACGAATAATCGAAATTGTACCAGATTAATTGTTCAAGTTCAAAATATAACAAGAATCCACTATTCAATAATATTCTTATAATATACAAGCGCATGTTGATATAGTGTCTCAACGACTGAAGATCAAAACTATCTATTACGTTGTGTGTTTACTCTCGAATCAGATGTAACGATTTATGAGGTACTTGAAAAAGGTTGCAGACCAATATTGGAAGAATACATTTATACTAACTTAATTATTTGAAACTCTTGCAAATTTCTACATGTGTATTTATAATGTTAAAAGTATATTTTAGGAAGAATGCTCATGATGCAGATGGAAAAATAAAAACTTCGTGGTTTACTTAAGAAGTTTGGTCTCAAGGTTATCTTCATTTCAATTCCGTTGCACCAACAGCTTATAAAAAAAGTGTGATAAACAGCCTGACAGATCGCCCGGTTGAATTGTCCCACCTAGAGGATCGTCCCAAAAATTTTAAAATTGTTCGTTTTACATTGGAAACGAATGGCTACCCAAAAACGTTTTTCAATTCCGTCATTAAAGGAAGAATAAACAAAATCCATAATGGAACGTCATACATAAGTAGCATAAAAGGTAATACAGATAATTGTATAACGTTACCATACATGCCGGAAACCTCAGAGAAAATTGAAAAATATTTAATTAAGTATGATATAAATGTCGCGCATAAACCTACTAATTGTGTTGGAAGATTTTTCTCAAATCTAAAACCTTTAATACCTAAAGATAAACAAACCCAAACAGTATACGAATTAAATTGTTTAGATTGGGATGGGACTTATACTGGAATCTCTAAACAATATTTACAAAAAAGAATGTATGGCCATAAGTATAGCTAAGAAATAAAAACATAGAGAATTCCACCACCCTTTCTAAACACTGCTTCGACTATAACCATCAATTTGATTACAAAAATATTAATATTTTAACTAAGGAAACCAATTATTATGAAAGATCTATTCTGGAGATGATTCACATGAAACGTGACTCCGAATCTGTAAATCATAGGACTGATATTCAAACAATGTTTGAATAACATTAAGTCACATTCATACTAACTTTATTAATTAAAACTCTCGAAATTCCTACATGCGTCTTCATAATTTTGGATTGATATTGAAGTTAGCAAGAAGTCGTGTGTTGTATTGCTCTCGCTAATTTTCAATTTAATCATGTTAAACAGTATCAATTTTTCTCGAATTTTTGTGTGATACAACGACACGTTACCCAGACCAAGATGGATACGAAGAGAAAGGTCGACCCTGTAGTTTCTGATCTCCAACTAACCAAAGTTAAACACGTTCGCGATGGAGGTATTCTGATCAGTTGTGAAACAAAGGAGGAGAATAGCAGGCTTTCATCTCTTGCACGCAAGGAGCTATCTGATTCCTACAAGGTTAGGGAATTTAGCGGAATTCAACCACAGGTGCGGGTTACTGGTCTTACTGAAGAATATATCTTCAGAATATTCTTCAGTAAGACCTTCTTGACATTATTTCTAAAAACAATACATCTCTGTTTAGGAATTCATCTGAATGTAAAGTTATCGAGTTTAAACCAACGAGAGCAGACAAAAAGGTATATCAGTTCATACTTCAGTTAGATAGAGATACTTACGAGCACGTATCAGGCGCCTGCAATCTGTTTGTTGGCTATGACAGCTGTCGTGTTTATGATGCAATTGAAATTGTTCGCTGTTTAAATTGTAATGACTTTAATCATACTTCCAAAAACTGCAGAAGGGTTGTCTCATGTCCTCGCTGTGGTGGTGAACATGCGGTTAAGCAGTGTATTTCCACCTTACTTACTTGTTCTAACTGCAGGGTTTTGAATGATAAAACCATTCCTTCAGATCATGCTACTTAGGATTACAACAAATGTGCGGCTTATCTAGGTGTACAAGACAAGCTCCGCAATGACATTTTGGGATTACCCTGCAGGTAGCGGTTAGCTCCGACCAGGTCAGTCTCTTCTAATGTGTCTCTCCCCTCTACGACTGTGAGCTCTTCACAAGTGAACCACCAAGGTTCCGGTGTTGATTTGGTAATTTATTATCAAAATACCCGTGGCTTGCGCTCAAAAACTATTGACATACGCTGTGAGAGTGATATTATAATTCTGTCTGAGACGTGGTTGTGCGAATGCATCTCTGACAGCGAGGTACTCTATTGTAGTTATTCCGTGTTTCGCTGTGATCGCGATCCTGCATTCACGGGAGCCTCTCGAGGTGGTGGCGTACTGGTTGCAGTTGACAAAAAGTACAGGTCATCTCCCGTGAGTTTATCGGCTCTGAATTTCAATCTGTCCCCACGTACTGACATAATCATTGTTAAGATATCAGGAGAGATCTCGCATCATTACGTCATTGCCTTGTGTATTCCGCTTGCAACTTCGATTGTGGAATATCGGATTGTCTACGATGCGCTCGCTTCACTTCAGTACGTCTTAGATAGTTTTTCCATCATTATTGGTGATTTCAACATTGCGAAATATGCATCATATGTCGATGATTGTGTGTCCAATTTTGTAAATTTTATCAATTTTGTGGATTACCATCAGTATAACTTCATTCGTAATTCTAGTGGTAGAATCTTGGACCTTGTTGTTACCGGCGGGAGGTGCAGTGTGGAGCGATCCTTGGAGCCCCTTGTTCCGGAGGATGATCATCATCCGGCGCTATCTGTTTTGGTCGATTTTCCATCTGGTGTAGGTAGTAGGAGAGGTAGTGAGTGGCCGTTCAAATCTGTAAATGCGTACAATTTCCGCTAAGCCAATTTTTCATTATTATACGAAAGTTTGAGGGAGGTTGACTGGACGCTGGTGGTTGGATGCGATGATCCCGAAGATGCTTGCTCTCTCTTTTATGATTTATTATATTCATCCCTCGATAAATTCATTTCTAGATTTAGCTGCGTCAAGAAACATACTTACCATCCGTGGTATAACAACCACATAATACGGTTGATTAAAAATAAAACCTCGGCCTGGAAGAGATATAGGAGATTCAAAGATTTGTGATCTCAGAATCAGTTTTCCATGCTTAGGCGTGAACTCAAAAGGGCAATGAATTCTGCCTATAATGAGTACATTGTCTCGATTGAAAACAATTTGAAGCAGGATCCTACGAAGCTTCGGACTTTCAATAATTCAAAGAAAGGCGTAGGCGGTTTTCCCGCTGAAATGGACTATGGCGATGTGAAGTTGACAACCCCGCAAATTTCGGAAATTTCCAACACATTTGCTCATCTCTTCAGTCAAAGTTATATAGCTCAACCCACCTTAACGAATTTAGATTCGGAGTCTCTGAGTAATGAACGTGATATATCCATTCTTTGTTTCTCTCAAGAGGAAGTTGAATTCGCCCTCAAAAAGATCAAAAATAAATCTACTTCAGGTCCCGATATAATTTCGGCGTTTCTACTCAGAGACGCGCACCCATTTTTTCAGCACCCCTCACACCTATTCAATAGGTGTCTTACGTTCCGTACTTTTCCACTAGTATGGAAGTAGACGAAAGTTTTTTCGATCTTCAAAAGTGGTGATAGAACAAATGTGCATAATTAATAAGCATCTTTTCAAATTTTGCTGAGGCTTTGGAGATTCTTATCTACGATAGAGTATATTTCAAAGTCCATTCACGTCTTCTTAATATACAACACGGTTTTGTAAGGGGTCGTTCCACATCCACCAACCTGGTATCTGTCACACAATACATCGCTAAGAATATGGAGTCCGGCTTCCAAGTCGATGTCATATATACCTATCTATCCAAGGCCTTCGACAGGCTTGACCACAGACTTCTGCTAGGTAAACTTGATGATATTGATTTCTCTGTGGAACTTCTATCTTCCATCGCCTCATATCTTAGTGATAGGTGGCAATTTGTCGTGGTAACTGGGCAGAGATCGGTGGAATATCTTGCTCCTTCAGGAGTCCCACAAGGATCAATTTTGGGACTACTATTGTTTAACATCTTTGTCAAAGATATTTCAATAGGTCTAAGTGTACTCAGTCTTTTATATGCCGATGATTTTGAAATGTTCTTTGTCATCAAATCTACATTGGATTGTTATCTACTTCAGAGAAGTCTTGATATGATGGTTGTATGGTGTTCAGCGAACAAGCTGTCTGTTATTGTTAACAAGTGCTGCGTTATGTCTTACACAAATAAGACCAACTTGGCTTTATTTGATTACAACGTGGGTGGTACTATCCTTAAGAGACCAGCAACCTATGAAGACCTCGGCGTAATTTTCGATCCCAAACTATCCTTCATTCCTCATCTGGAGTCTGTGATGGAGACTGCTAACAGACTACTTGGGTTTATTGTGCGAAGCTGTCGTGATTTTTCAGATATAGACACGCTCAAATTGTTGTTCATAACATTTGTGCGATCGCGGCTTGAGTATGCATCTGTGATTTGGTTTCCTGGTTATGCCGTTCATATAGATGCCCTTGAATCTGTTCAGCGCCGCTTTTTGAAATACCTGTCCTTCAGGATAGACGGTTTTTATCCTATCAGGGGTATTCCTAATTCTTTCCTGTTAGATAGATTCAATATGTCCTCCTTTTCTCGCAGAAATAATTATGTACTCCAGGTCAGTTTCTACAAGTTGCTCAACAACCTGATTGACTGCCTCATGCTACTGGAAAGAATCAATTTCCTAGTTCCTCGGTTGAACTCACGGTCTGTAAATACTTTCTACCTCCAAACTCCTCGTACTAACATACTCAAATTATCTTCATTATTTTGCATGTGCCATGCCTATAACACCAATGACACTCGTACTAAATATGATATTTTCAATTCTAGCCTAAAACAGATTGCTCGCATACTGCGATGAAACAATATTCATACTTTTCAGCTCTTTCTTTCTTCTTTTTCTCTTTGTACATTGCTGTGTTGAATATTTTTGGCTATTTCCCCCGGAGGTTTTCGAGGTCGCTTATCACGAATCCGTTGTCAGAATCGGAAAAGTGGGAGAAAATCGACATTTCCATGGAAAATTACAACCAAAATCTGCAAACGGTGCATCACTAGCGTATAAAGAATCTCTCGTGAGTTTTCGAGTTCACTGATCATGAATCCATTGTCAGAATCGGGAAATTCTACTTCATTCACCGGAAAACTCGACATATTTATGAGAAATCTCCGCCAAAATTTGCAAATGTTGCATTACTAGCGTAAAAAATTCACTTGAGGGTTTCCGAGGTTGTTGATCACCATTCTGTTATCAGAATCAGGAAATTCGACTTGACAATACAACTTGAGATTTTAATGGATGATTAAAATAAAAATGTATCATTTGAAAAAATTTTCGGATTCATGATCAGCGACCTCGAAAACCCCCGAGATAATTTTTTTACGCTCGTGATGCAACAGTTGCAGATTTTTGTTCTGATTTTCCATTTGAATGCCGAGTTTTCCAGCCGTATATGTAGAATTTTACAATTTAACAACAGAATCGTGATCAGCGACCTCGAAAATCCCCGTGTTAATTTTTTTACACTCGTGATGCAACATTTGCAGATTTCTGTTAAAATTTCCCATGAAAATGCTGAGTTTGCCAGTCAAATATGTCGAATTTAATGATTCTGATAACAGAATCACCTTGAAAACAGCCGATTGATTTTTTCACTCTGGTGGTGCACCGTTTGCAGATTTTGGTTATAACTATCCATGAAAATGTCGAGTTTTCCCAAATTCTAGATTCTGACAACGGATTCGTGATCAGCGACCTCGAAAAGCTCCGAGTGATTTACTTACGCCAGTGATGCACAGTTTGCAGATTTTGGTTGTCATTTTCCATGAAAATTTCGAGTTTTCCCGATACTGACAACGGATTCGTGATCAGCGACCTCGAAACCCCCCCAAGTAACGATTTGCGGCCAATTTCCTTTCATGTTTTTTTTCAAATACATTTATACAATTATCGGTCCAAATCAACAAATAATTAGAGGCTCAATTGTTAATTAACAAGTAGGAATAACATAGAAGTGCGGGTTCAGAATGGGGTATTCTGGTTCGGGGCGCTTTCCCGAACACTTTGACACCAAGAACGTCCAAATCGGTCAATAGTAGCAAAATCACGATGTGAAATGCAAATCTTACCAGACTAATTAGAGTTCGCTTCAAAGTTTCTGGATGACAATCTTCACAACAAGAAATTTACAACTTTCTATGATAATAACATTGTGGTTACTTCTGAATATCCTCAAATTATTATTACTAAATTTTCGAATGTCCTAAAATAGCAATCATAATGAAGATATATTTCAATGTGCATTTTGAGACTCCACAAAACTGTCAAGTGGTGTAACGTGTTTGCTGGGTTGGCCCAAAAACTGGATATCAAATATCGGGCAAACCTCCAGCTCGATTAACGTTTTGGAGTGGTTTTTGAAATCGACTAACCATGCTGATCCAAGTACATCTTACATTCTTACGGATAGTCCAGTAAACTCAGGTTTTAAATTGCACAGATACAATAAGGTAAAACGATTCCTCCAGTACTGGTAGTAGGGGGGTCAGAGAAAAGTATACATCTGAAAAGAGGGGATGCCACCTCCTTTGTCATCTTGGTTTGAAAGGCGAGTTCGTTATCAATAATTTTAACAATAAAGTTGAATTATCAAACATTTTTAGCGACATGATCGAAATTGAACAGGCGATTTTTCCGGATCTCAGAAGTACGCAATTTTGGCGGGATCTGGTGCGAGAACTGCGAGTCGTACCACAATTCTTATCAACTCTTTTTTGGCATCCCTTTTGCTGGAATTATATAATTTGCAATAACAATAGTGATTGTAAATTTTCAGTCTTTAGCTTCTACATTTTTTAATAATTGAATCAAAGAGCATATGAACTGTTGTAGAGAACTTTATTATCTTCTAAAATGCTCCCTACATTCTTTCCTGAAACGGATAATGAAGGAGCTATTCACAAAAACGAACTTTCAAAAAGATGGATTTGATTAATAGTTCTAACGCTCTGTCATTCGTTCCTCTCTAGCCTAGTATGCTCGAATGGATTAGAGACTACAAAATTATGGTTATTATCTAATATGTAGAAGAAAAATCGGGTTTCTTATTAAGGCATTGATATTGATATTGTCACAAAAATATGAATCTAGCAGTATCTCGAAATATCTTTGTTCTCGTCACAGATGCTAGGTAGTATACTTGACAATCGTTGGTATGGAGGGATTTTTCATTCACATTTGTTCCATTCTTATGCGATATCGAGGATACACTTTGCTGTGTATACTGATTTTGATTGCATCCTTAGGTATTATCAATCATTACATCATTAAAATCTCATGAGTGCCAAGTTATAGCGTGGTATGAATTGTATTAATTTTGTTTGAACCCACTTACGTTAATCATACAGGAGAAATCCTTTTACTGGAATGTTTAAGTGATATATTGAGTCTGAATTCAGATCAATCATATAGAATCGATTCTCCCAGCAAGATGTACTCTTCATTCTTACATGCATGTATCGAGCAATTAATTTTACTGTATTTACACAATAACTCTCAAATTGTAACTGTAGATTTTGAAGGACACCTCGATATACCGGTAATACGAATGACCACAAACTCTCCATTTATAACGAAAATTTGGAATCCTGATGTGTATATAATAGATTCAGAAATTGTTGAATTAGAAGAGGTTTTGAAGAAATTGAAACTGGAAACTGTATTCAACCCAAGAGCAAAATTTATAATCATCACCGATCGAGTAGATGCTGATCTATTCCACATTTTGTACAGGTTTTTCATCACAAGAGTTGTAGCGTTAGGTTCTACACATAAAACTGCTAAGAATATATTCTCCTATCAACCATTCGTTCATGAAGATTTGAACAATATAGCAAAAGAACCAATACAAGTTGCGAACTGTTCTGCTATGGGTTCGGAGAATACCGCGACTTTGAATGGATGGACAAATACTTCCAGTCTGATTTATAGAAGTTTGCCAACTACTCCGGAGAAACCTATTCAAGCTAAAATAGATATCGTTGGAAGTCAAGCTGACAAATCCTTATTTGGATTACACATTCCAAAAACATGGAATAACTCCTCCATCCGATTATATGAGAGTGAAATTCAGGGTCTCAGAACCACAACTTCACGTACAGCCGACAGTTGGACACTGTATATCGTTTGTAAAAAACTAGGAATCAATATTGAATTTCTTGGGTTCGATGCAGACATCTTGGACAGTATCGCCACATCAGGCGGAACAAAAGACATGTCAGATATAAAGGGAGCCGATATGTATTTCGGTGGAATTCTTGACAACAGCGAAGTTGGTTTGATTTTTGATGTAACCATCCCTATAGATGAGATCCCTCTGATTTGGATGGTGCAAAGAGCGAAATTATTAGAGCCTTTCAAACGCATCGTTACCATATTTCCTCCGTCTATCTGGAAATGTTTACTAGTAACTCTCATTATTTTCATTTCCATTAGTTACTTCTTCATCAAGTCATACGTTCCGAATACGCCGAACAGGAATTTTGAATTAGGCGAAGCTATACAAATGACATTGAGTATTTTTGCACCAGTTGCAAACTTCGAAAGCTTCCCAATGAAACATCTCTATGGAATTTGGATGATGGCAATCTTGATCATTACTTCTATTTTCACATCAAAACTATTAGATATCTATCTTAGCAATATTTACGAACACCAAATAAGTACACCGGAAGAAATAAAATCTTCCAACTTAGTCATTTGTGTATACCATGGTATGAGGTCATCTCTAGAAATAGAAGGTGTCAAAAACAAAATAGTATACACCTCCGACACTAGCAATTGTGCGGAAGAAATGGCCGCCAAAGGAAGCATAGCAGTTATCAGACCATTGAATCAATTGAGTTATACAGAAAGTTTCTATCATCCGGACGAAAACGGTGCACCGAAAATACACATTTTGAAAGACTCTTTCTTCAATGTTCACGTTGTATACGTCTTAGTGAAAGGCCATCCCATTTTTGAGCGCTACAATGATGTGCTGAGGAAACTAAGCGATTCCGGACTCTCACAATATATCGCGAAACAGTATGAGCTAGAACTGCCACATTTATCAAACGATATTGGAACAAGAAGGTTGACACTGAAACATCTTCAATTTGCTTTTCTTGTATGGGGTTGTGGCATCGTTATTAGTATAGTTGTGTTGTGTTTGGAGTTTATAGATTGTAATTCACTGTAAAACTAAGAGTCCGAGATATGTAATTGGAATGAAGTCTATCATTTTTTTGCGAAAGAATCAAGATTAAGTGCGTGTGAAAAGTGAACCCTGTCCTCACACTTATTTATATTTGTAACTGTCATGTAATAGTTGTATTGAATATTTGCTGTCTCCTATAATAATTGTATTTGTTGTATAATGTTCAAAATATACACTCATGTACCTGCTTTCTGCAAACAGCATCTTTCACGCATTTCAAACATAAAGTTTAAATCCATATTCTACATATTAATCCGAAAAGAGCTAAGAGCTTAAAATCCCTCAGACTATCATTGGCCTAACATCATTCCTACTTTAAAGTCCGGAAAAGGTATTGGCTCGACACATCAGGAGTGGCGTTCTAAAGGTCCACTTCCATTCGCATACCAGAGGGCCAAATCAACAGAACTAGCACTCAACAACCTGGTCGGGTAAAATACTCAATCCCTACATATTGAGGGGGCTCTCTTGCTGGATATTGGAGGAGCATTCAATAATGCCTTACCTGACTTCCTCTATAAAGCTGCTAGTGCTAAAAGGGTTGAACCAATCGTAAGTGAGTGGATCCGAGTTATGCTCGAAAACAGAAATATGCTGATATCACTATAGAGTACAGCTCTCAGTTCAAAGACCGCAAAGGGGTGATTCCACACACCCTTTATTAGTTCTCTTTGCACTTCTGTCACTCTGATAGAGTTCTTAGAGCAAATGTCTGTCAATTCCTGAAAAAAACAGTTATAGACTTCTTCACTAGAAAAAAGAGGTAAGTAACTAAAATATTTTTTATTTCATACTGCCCGGAAAACTCAACCTCAGGTAATTAAATTGCGACTGGGGAGTGGAACATCACATTAATAGACCGGAAATAGTTGCCTAGCGGCGCTTCCCAGACTCTCCACGAATTTTCATAACTTTAACACGTTATTTTCTGACGTACCTCTTGATGGATTTACAAGATGCAGTGTAAATTTTCTTGACAGAGACAATGTATATTAGCGACTATTCAAAAGCGATTCAATTGACCTACCATTCTGACAATATAGATTATATAATTAGTTATTTTAGTTGAACAATAAATAAATAAAACATTTTATCACACATGGCCATAAATTACTATTGAGAAACTCGCTTAGGAAAACATCTATCATTTTCTGTTCTTGTAACGTGAATTACTAACTTTTTGTTTGAATGGAACTTTGTATCTAGATTAGATTCATCTGTAAGTAACGATACGTTACTTAACTTTCTGACATCCATGGATACATATGATACAGTTTCATTTAAAGTAGAAGAATTCAAGACAAAACATGAGAATGCTAACTATAAATCTTATAAAATTGGAGTCCCCCATGACGTCGCTGAAAAGGTTATGTCACCAGAATTATGGCCATTTGGTGCTTTCATTAACACATATTATTTTCCAAAAAAAGCAGAAGCAGTTGAAGAAAATTTTTAAGTGCTTCCTCGGAGATCATATCTGTCTATAGCAGTGATAGTGATAGTGTTTGTAATAATAACAGTGAAAATTTGATTTTGAAATTTTCTGTTTCGCATTTATTTCATATGAATATTCATTGTTTCAGGAACAAGAAATATGGTTTGGAATTGTTATTAGATGAATATCTCAATTTAAAATACTTATGTTTTTCTGAACACTGGCTAACATCAAGCGAGAACTTCATAATTGATAATTATACATTAGCTGCTACATTCTGCAGGAAGAATTTTAAACATGGTGGTGTGTCAATATATGTCAGAGAAGAATCAAAATTTAATGTTATGAATATTCCAAAGTTTTGTATTGAAAAGGTTTCTGAATGTTGTGGATTTGAATGTTTTGAAACGAATGACTATAAATTTATATTAATTTGTATATATAAAACCCCATTGTCTGATGTTGATACTTTCTTTGTTCAATTAGAATCACTCCTCGAATCTATTCAATGTCACAAACACAATGTGATAGTATGTGGAGACTTTAATATTCATTTAGAAATAAACTCAAAAGAAACGCAGAACTTCAAACATTTATGTAATGCTTTTAAATTGGACATTGTCTATGATTGTGCCACTCGAATTTCTGGTAATACGTGCTCAACTCTAGATAATGTTGTTACAAATATCAATTTCAATAAAATAGATAGCTTTGTTTACGAAACTGGATTTTCGGACCATCTTGCATTATTTCATGAACTGAATATTTTAAATGAGCCGAAAATGGACTTCGTTAATATTTTGCGTATCTTTAATGATAATAATCTTTCTGAATTCAATTCTTATTTATATGATTATAATTGGAATTCGATGTCACTTATAACAGGTGCTGAAAATAAATTGAACTTTTTTATAGTTCAATATCTAAAGCATTCCATGGTAGTTTCTCTCTAAGAAGGACCGTTCACAGAAGTAAAAAGCCCTGGTTAACTGAAGGAATTAAAATATCATCAAAAACAAAACGTGATTTATTCTTACTTAAGAGCATTTTTAATAATTCAATTATCTCAAATCTTTATAAGAAATATTCTAATTTACTTAGCAAAATAGTATTAATGGCTAAAAAAGGAACATAATGATAAAATAATCAGTGAATCTGCATGTGTTTCCAAAACAGTCTGCCAGATAATTAACAGGGAAAGGGGAAAAGCATCTGAATATAAGTCAGTGAGTCATAAAGTAAATGATTCTAAACTATAAGTGAGCTTTTTGTTAATCACTTCAGCATTACACCGGGGGCACATGAACATTGCTGTAACCTCGATCATCCACACATTTCAACTTGTAATAGTCTGTTCCTTTCTCCAGTAATAAAAAATTGAATTTTTAATATACTCCATAATTTAAAAAACACCAACTCTACTGGTATTGATGAATTGCCTGTTGTATTGATAAAAAATTCTATTGAACATACTTATCCCCCCATATTGGAAATTGTTAATTCTTCTTTTCAAGATGGATACGTAGCTCCTTAATTGAAAGTCTCAAAGGTGGTACCTGTGTTTAAAAAAGGGAATCGAGAATGTATGAATAATTATCGACCCATAAGTTTAAATTCAATACTGGGGGAAATCCTAGAGAATGCTATGAAAAATCGCGTGGTTGACTATCTAGAAAAAAATGAAATTATTGTTGATAATCAGCATGGTTTTCGTGCTGGTAAATCTTCAAAGAGTGCTGCATATGAATTATTAAGCGATATTTATATCAACACTAATAATGAAACAGTTAGTGTAGTATTAGTGTGTGACCTGTCAAAGGCATTTGACATGGTAAATCATAAAATATTAATAAATAAAATGAAAGCGTATGGTATTCGAGGTATTGCTAGTGGATGGTTTGTTTCATACTTAGAAAATAGGTTAAACTATGTTTCAATCAAGAAAGATGCGAGTATAAATCGAGTCAAGTTCGAGTGGCAATCGGTATTCCACAAGGATCCATCCTTGGACCCATTTTATTCAATATTTTTGTAAATGACTTACCCAGACATATTCAAGCCGATATATATGAATATATCGAACGCATAAAAAACATAAAGCTGGAACCTGGCCACATGCTCGTGAGCTTCGACGTTGTTTCACTCTTTACTGATATCCCCATCGATGAGGCCGTCGAAATCATCTAGAAGAAATACCAGATACGGAAGGACATCTTCGAACTAACCAAACACTGCCTCAAAAATACGTACTTCATCTACAAGGACCAAAGATACAAACAAATTGAAGGAGCCCCGATGGGATCACCCTCATCCCCAGTATTAGCCAACCTGTTTATGACAGACTTTGAAGAACGCCATTCAAACAGCCAACCAAAAACCAAAACTATGTCTGCGATAGTTTGTCATCTGGACCCATGGAGAAACCGCACTGACAAAATTTCTGAGCCACATAAACAGAATTCACGGAAAAATCAAGTTCACAATGGAGATTGAAAAGGACAACCAACTACCCTTTCTAGATGCTCTTGTGAGCAAGAGAAACGGCAGAATAGCACACACCATATACAGGAAACCAACACACACGAATCGTTACCTGAACGCCCAGTCACATCACCAACCATCACAACTTCAAGCAGTAATAAAAACACTCGTAACCAGATCAGACCGACTAACCGACAATGACCACAAAAAACAAGAAATGCAGACAATAAAAACCACGCTACAACAAAATGAGTTTTCAGAAGACAATTTCAGACGAGCACTAAGGCCCCGACGCCAGACAGATCGAACCACAGAAGAAGAAAAAGAAAAACTTGTCGCCAAAGCCCATCTCCCATACGTCAGAGGAACTACAGAGAAGATCAGCAGAATCCTCAAAAAACATAAAATTGAGACAAGTTTCAACACGACAAGGAAAATTGGTCAAATACTGCCTAACGCTAAATCCAAAATAAATCTGGAAACACAAGGGGTCTATGAAATACCGTGCAAAGATTGCCGAGGAAGCTACATAGGACAAACTAACAGGAGAATCAACATTCGACGTGAAGAACACCGCAATGCAGTCGCAAAGCAAGAAACCACATCATCACTTGCCGAACATGTGAGAAAAACTTCACATGAAATCCATTTTGAGAACACCCGAGTCTTGGCCGGTCTGAAGCACAAAACAAAACGCATCATAAGAAAAGCTATCGAATTCGAGAAGCGACCGTCAAATCTTAATACAAGAGATAATACACAGAAACTACCAACTTCTTGAAAACCAGCCCTTCAACCACCCAGGAGAAGAGTCAACCAGACTAATTCAACGGACCGACAAACTCGCTCGAACGCAATGAACCGACAGAATCATTCGAACACAACAGACCAACAAACTCAATCAGACGGATCGAACCGGAAAAATCATCCAGACGTAAGAAGGATACATAAAACACCAGCAGGATCAACGGAGATCAGTTTCAAGTTAACTCAAAGCAGAGCAGCAGCCCTGAAGAGAAGACCTGAAGATGGCACATGAGATTGTGCCGAAACGTCGTCACATCAACGACTTTTATCGAAAATATCTACGACAACGCGGAGTATATCCCGGCAATCCAGCACAGCATATATATATTTATATATATATATATGTTCTGCTTCAGGTTTCCGCGGGCGTTATATGCTGTATTGGGTTGCCGGGATATACTCCGCGTTGTCGTAGATTGGTTTCGATAGAAACCGTTGATATGACGACGTTTCGGCACAATCTCATGTGCCATCTTCAGGTCTTCTCTTCAGGGCTGCTGCTCTGCTTCGAGTTAACTTGAAACTGATCTCCGGTGATCCTGTTGGTCTTTTATCTATCCTTGTTACATCTGGATGATTTTGCCGGTTTGATGCGTCTGATTGAGCTTGATGGTCTGTTGCGTTCGAGCGATTTTGTCGGTTCGTTGCGTTCGAGCGAGTTTGCCGGTCCGTTGAATTAGTTTGGTTGACTGTTCTCCTGGGTGGTTGAAGGGCTGGTTTCCAAGCAGTTGGTAATCTCTGTGTATCATCTCTTGTATTGAGATTTGAAGGTCGCTTCTCGATTTCGATAGCTTCTCTTATGATGCGTTTTCTTTTGTGCTCCAGGCTGGCTAGGACTCGGGTGTTGTCAAAATCGATTTCATGTGAAGTTTTTCTCACATGTTCGGCAAGTGATGATGTTGTTTCTTGCTTTGCGACTGCATTGCGGTGTTCTTCACGTCGAATGTTGATTCTTCTGTTAGTTTGTCCTATGTAGCTTCCTTCGCAATCTTTGCATGGTATTTCGTAGACCCCTTGTGTTTCCAGATTTATTTTGGATTTAGCGTTAGGCAATACTTGACCAATCTTTCTTGTCGTGTTGAAACTTGTCTCAATGTTGTGTTTTTTGAGAATTCTGCTGATCTTCTCTGTAGTACCTTTGACGTAAGGGAGATGGGCTTTGGCGACAGGTTCTCCTTTTTCTTCTTCTGTGGTTCGATCTGTCTGGCGTCGTGGCCTCAGTGCTCGTCGGATATTGTCTTTTGAGAACCCGTTTTGTTGTAGCGTGGTTTGTATTGTCTGCATTTCTTGTTGTTTGTGGTCATTGTCGGTAAGTCGGTCTGATCTGGTTATGAGTGTTTTTATTACGGATTGAAGTTGTGCTGGATCGTGATGTGACTGGGCGTTCAAGTAACGATTTGTGTGTGTTGGTTTCCTGTATATGGTGTATCCTATTCTGCCATTTGTCTTGCTCGCAAGAACATCTAGGAAGGGTAATTGGTTGTCCTTCTCGATCTCCATTGTGAACTTGATTTTTTCGTGAATCCTGTTTATGTGGCTCAGAAATTTTGTCAGTGCGGCTTCTCTGTGAGTCCAGATGACAAACGTATCGTCTACGTATCGAAGCCATAGTTTTGGTTTTTGGCTGGCTGTTTGGATGGCTCGTTTTCCAAAGTCTGTCATAAACAGGTTGGCTAATACTGGGGATAAGGGTGATCCCATCGGTGCCCCTTCAATTTGTTTGTATCTTTGGTCCTTGTAGATGAAGTACGTATTTTTGAGGCAGTGTTTGGTAAGTTCGATGATGTCCTTCCGTATCTGGTATTTCTTCTGGATAATTTCGACGGCCTCATCGATGGGGATGTTAGTGAAGAGTGATACGATGTCGAAGCTCACGAGCATGTGGCCAGGTTCCAGCTTTATGTTCTTTATGCGTTCGATGAAGTGGCTTGCGTTCTTCACGTAAGTTTCGGCTTCTTCGGCATAGGGTTGTAGCTTCTTTGCTAGGAATTTTGCGAGCTCCTGTAGAGGTGAACCTATCGAACTGACGATAGGTCTAAGTGGAGCTCCTTCTTTATGGATCTTGGGAAGGCCGTACAGTTTCGGGCACTTCGACGATTTCTCTCTTGGTATTAATCTCTGTTGTTCTTCTTTGTCGATTTGGCTTGCCTTGATTTTTGTTCTAGTGGTTTTCTCCAGGTACGTATTGGGGTCAGTGGCTATCGGTTGATAAGTGTCATCTTGTAATAGTGTTTGAATTTTGTCATCGTACTCTCCGATGTCCATTACTACAGTTGCGTTCCCCTTGTCTGCTGGTAGTATGATGATGTCAGTATTCGTTCTTAGGTTCATCAGAGCATGGTGTTCATCTCGTGTCAGGTTCTTCTTTGGAGGTTTCGCTTTTTTCAGAATTCGGACCACATCCTGTCGTATGGCGTCAGCTGAAGTGGATGGAAGACTTGTTATTGAGGCTTCTACACTGCAAATGATGTCTTCGGTAGGAATCTGGGTGGGTGCTATAGCGTAGTTGTTGTCTAGAGGAAAACTTGACAAATTGTACACCAGTTTATTGATGTCCAAAGGCTTTACCTCCTTGTTCGGCCTTTGAGTCCTCTTCAGCTCTTCAAATTTCCTCTTCTGTTTGGCAGTGGTCCATTCGGCGTCTGTTTGGGAACGGAAATCCGACAGCTGGTCTATTTTGTTCCAGAGTAATGGATGTAGTCTGCTGCTTAGTTCCAGATGTAGATGTAATAGCTCCTTGTTGGTTTTGTCCAGGATCTTTCTTGTGTCTTGGATGGATTCTCGAATCAGGGCACGGCTTGTTCTTCTCAGAATTTTGTTTGTCTTGGAATTATTCTTGTGAAATTTGATCTGCATGCTTTTCGGAATGATGTCCTCGTCTCTGCAGCGTTCCAAGAAGGTGAGGGTACGCAATAGCTTGCTTCATTTGGATCGTAGGTTCTCGAAGATCTTAGTTTCGTGGGTTATCTTCTCCCCGTAGAGTTGATTTATGTTCTGCTTCAGGTTTCCGCGGGCGTTATATGCTGTATTGGGTTGCCGGGATATACTCCGCGTTGTCGTAGATTGGTTTCGATAGAAACCGTTGATATGACGACGTTTCCAATAGAGAAATCGTCGAAGTGCCCGAAACTGTACGGCCTTCCCAAGATCCATAAAGAAGGAGCTCCACTTAGACCTATCGTCAGTTCGATAGGTTCACCTCTACAAGAGCTCGCAAAATTCCTAGCAAAGAAGCTACAACCCTATGCCGAAGAAGCCGAATCTTACGTGGAGAACGCAAGCCACTTCATCGAACGCATAAAGAACATAAAGCTGGAACCTGGCCACATGCTCGTGAGCTTCGACATCGTATCACTCTTCACTAACATCCCCATCGATGAGGCCGTCGAAATTATCCAGAAGAAATACCAGATACGGAAGGACATCATCGAACTTACCAAACACTGCCTCAAAAATACGTACTTCATCTACAAGGACCAAAGATACAAACAAATTGAAGGGGCACCGATGGGATCACCCTTATCCCCAGTATTAGCCAACCTGCTTATGACAGACTTTGAAGAACGAGCCATCCAAACAGCCAGCCAAAAACCAAAACTATGGCTTCGATACGTAGACGATACGTTTGTCATCTGGACTCACGGAGAAGCCGCACCGACAAAATTTCTGAGCCACATAAACAGGATTCACGAAAAAATCAAGTTCACAATGGAGATCGAGAAGGACAACCAATTACCCTTCCTAGATGTTCTTGCGAGCAAGACAAACGGCAGAATAGGATACACCATATACAGGAAACCAACACACACGAATCGTTACTTGAACGCCCAGTCACATCACCATCCAGCACAACTTCAATCCGTAATAAAAACACTCATAACCAGATCAGACCGACTTACCGACAATGACCACAAACAACAAGAAATGCAGACAATACAAACCACGCTACAACAAAACGGGTTCTCAAAAGACAATATCCGACGAGCACTGAGGCCACGACGCCAGACAGATCGAACCACAGAAGAAGAAAAAGGAGAACCTGTCGCCAAAGCCCATCTCCCTTACGTCAAAGGTACTACAGAGAAGATCAGCAGAATTCTCAAAAAACACAACATTGAGACAAGTTTCAACACGACAAGAAATATTGGTCAAGTATTGCCTAACGCTAAATCCAAAATAAATCTGGAAACACAAGGGGTCTACGAAATACCATGCAAAGATTGCGGAGGAAGCTACATAGGACAAACTAACAGAAGAATCAACATTCGACGTGAAGAACACCGCAATGCAGTCGCAAAGCAAGAAACAACATCATCACTTGCCGAACATGTGAGAAAAACTTCACATGAAATCGATTTTGACAACACCCGAGTCCTAGCCAGCCTGGAGCACGAAAGAAAACGCATCATAAGAGAAGCTATCGAAATCGAGAAGCGACCTTCAAATCTCAATACAAGAGATGATACACAGAGATTACCAACTGCTTGGAAACCAGCCCTTCAACCACCCAGGAGAACAGTCAACCAAAGTTATTCAACGGACCGGCAAACTCGCTCGAACGCAACGAACCGACAAAATCGCTCGAACGCAAAGACCATCAAGCTCAATCAGACGCATCAAACCGGCAAAATCATCCAGATGTAACAAGGATAGATAA
>OY294067.1:139180045-139228145 GCA_958510875.1 Endomychus coccineus | reverse complement strand
CTGACGGTCGGAAACGGGTAATTCCAGTAGCTCTGGCACTTCTCGTTTCCGACAACGGATTCAATATCTCCAGGTATGTAAGGCAGCACCGGCTCTTGGTCTATCATGTACGAGTGCCTTAGATTGTAATACAGCACCCGTAGGGCTGCATTATGGCGGTGGGTGTATGCCGAGGCCGCTTTTGCCGGACATGCCGACAGCAGGTGGAAAAGCGTCTCAGGCGCCTCCCAACGGGCACACACTCATCACGTTGCGGCGATAGACCAAGGTGTTGATTACGCCATCTTGGCAAGCTGCGGTAAATCCCTCGGTCTCGGATATGAGTCCGGCTGACCTTAGGTAGCCAAAGGTCAGCCTGGTTGACAAGCCGAGCATTTCGATGTTTAGGTAGAAAACACCGTGTATCGGCTTGCCAACATGCCGCCTGAGCATAAGATCTTGCTCCGCGGCATATATCTGGGCTTTTAGGCGAGGAGGTTGAAACTTGAGGTTACCCTTTAGTCAGCCTTCTCGACTGATGTGAGATTCGAGACCAAGTATACATATATCTTTTTTTCTTCTGAATTATGAATATAACTTAGATAATTCAACATAGGATTATGAAGATGAATGAACGTAAAACATTGAACCATAGGCGTTTATTCTTCTTAATAATTTCATGTTAAATTATCTATCTAACCTGGGTTTAGAAAATGGTAAACAACGTTCACAAATAGGAATATAGGGAACTATATTATGTTTGATTGGAAGATTTTTAGTAATCAGTAATTCTTATCAAATTAAATTATGCATCAGCTTGAAAAAACCATGCCTCAGGGCATGTAGACCGGAACGAAGGCAATTTTAATGAAACTGCGTAATTTTTACCTACATTTTGTGATTCCATGATATAACTTCGGAGAAAGGAATATCTATGGAGTATTCACCAGAAATAAAATATAAAAATTTATAATAGCAATAAAATTTGTTCGATGGAGAGTTGGGGCAGGTGGTACCTTCATCTGAGGTTACTTTGCCAGCAGGGGTAACTTTGACTAACCCTGTTTGCTAGAAATTAAAAATATATTGTGTGAAATTTGGCATCGCCGTATCCTCCGTAGTCGCTGAACCGAACGCGCCAAATGTTGAAGAAGCGGTTAGAACTAGAATAGCTTTGGAGTTTGTACGAGTTGGTTGCTGTTTGTTCAGACTGAGTAAGTAAAACCGTCATATTAAAACATTTTAAGCTTGCTGCTATGCTAAGGGGTCTGTAATCAAAACTATCTTGATTAGAGAATTGTTGTTTATACTGATAATAGAGGAGGAACCTAACAGCACTCCATTAATTATAATGCCGTTAATCTAGTATGCGAAAATCCCGTTATTTCACAAAATGGCAAAGTTACCACCATGTTTTTTTTCTTCAAAATATGGTTCGTACACATAAAAGACTGCTGGGTGCCCGGCGATATAAGGACTACAGCGACGAACATTTGCAAAGGGCAGTAAGTGCTATCAGAAATGGTCACATGGGGTACGCGGAAGCTGCAGACCACTTCAACATTCCTAGGCGGACCTTAATTAACAAAATAAAAGGAATACATATAAATGCAGTAGGCGCACCTCAGCAAATTTCCACGGAAATTGAACGTAGTTTGGTAGATGTTATCATAGTCAGTTCAGAGTGTGGTTGTCCCCTTACAATGCCGGATCTAAGAATGGTATTGAAGGCCCATTTGAATAAGGAAGGCGCCCGCGTACGCAAATCCACAAATAATATGCCTGGTGTTGATTGGTGCCTAAATTTTATCAAGAGGCACAAGCACCTGCTCAGCAATAGAAACTGCCAAAATATAAAGAGAGCCAGGGCAGAGAAAACCGACTCAGAGAATGAAAAAATCAGAGAATAAAGAAAAAATTCATAAAACGTGACGTTGTCTTGATAAAAACCTGGTTTTTGTCTTCACTATGTTTTTTAAAACATCTATTTACGGCAATAGTTACATATTCCTCCGGTTATAAGAAGCCCGGTTCAATTTTGCGAAGCCCGAAACGGGCTTCCTAATAATTTGTGTGTATAAAGTGAACTTTCGGTTGAAGGCGTCATCTGATGGCGATGTAGAAATAAACTTGGTTGCTTTACCTGCTAATCTTCCGAAATCTTGCGGAAGGTTTCAATTATATGCCAAGGATGTCGTGAAAATATGTCTTATCTAAAATTGTTGTGGGCTTCCTTAGGTTTCATTACGTCTGCACATATTCACCAGTTAGTTCTTGCAAATCAACTGTAGAGAGCTTGTGAATATACTCTGTAGTTGTTCTACAACTAGCATTATACGAAGCTCTGCGATGTGGCGACATTGCATTCTATTACATAGAGTCTATCAAGTTCAAATGTGCTTGTTTTGAAGAGTTGTTACAATGAAAGGAAAACAACAGTAATTTTCAATCTTCATTCTTAACGACTCCAGATATCAAACAATTTATCTCGAAGGAAATGGTTGTATTATAAGAAAAAGCACAGTACAATTTATTTAAAAAACTTACTTGATATTATTCAGTAATATGTCTGTTGAATAAAATGAATGAAAATAAAATCATATTCCTAAGATCTAATGTTGTGAATATTTGTAAATATTCAGAATCATACTATTGGTGATAAAACATAAAATGACAAAACTAGAAATTGAATTGAAAATGGTTTCAAATCAAAGCGCCGTACTTTGGCCAATAAAAAAAGCTGTTTTCAAGATAACCAGCTTATAGTATTTGCAACTAAAGTTAGTTATCGAAAGAAAATAATTGTCCTTTAGCAATAGGGAGGGCCAAGCCAAAATTTTACGAAATATTCATCTCTGCTTGAAAACATTATAAACAAAAGTTTTAATCGTCAGTCTTTATTGGTCATTTTCTTTACGTTTATTTTTTAAAATTCATCACACTCGTATTTTTTAGTTTTTAAGTACCTTAATACAATTTTTTTTCTTGGTCCGACCGCCGAATTCTGCCAATTTTTTTTTATTACTCACATTGTTCCATTGTTCGGTAAATTTATGTCTGCACCATACTTTTTTTTAACATTACACATTTTTTTTCTGAATTTCTTCGAATTTGCACTATGCTTTTTATCGCGTTATAAGTGGAAATTTACAAAAAATCGATGGAATGTTATAGTTGGGGATTCTTAGAATATTTCAAAAATTCTGGACGATTTTGTATCACTGCATTTTTCTCTGTCATTGTTTAAACTTAAAACGTGCCTTTAATTAACTCCCAAATTGAGCAAAAACTATTAGAGTCGGAGTTACTTTTTCATAGAATAGGATAAAGATTGATCGGATTTAACGATGGTTTAAAATTGGGTGAATAAAGCGTTTTTTTGATGAAATTTTTTACGCTTAATTTTGAAGTTAATTAACAGCACGTTTTGAGTTTAAACGACGACAGAGAAAAATGCAGAGATGCAAAATCGTCTAATATTTTGAACTATTCTAAGAAGCCCCAACAATAATATTTCACGTCAATTTTTTGTAAATTTCCATTTATAAGGCCGGGAATGTTTTAACGAAGGAATTTTTTTATTTGTTAATTGACATTCCAGGAAGGGGAAAATGGACTATTTGAAATTTTCAAAGCATAGAGAAGAAGTACTCGATAAAACCTAACTTCCCGTGACAGAGCTCGACTGAGCGCGGTGGGGGAGGTAAAGATCGCAGCGACTTCTAAATCAAAAAGCTTTGAAAAAATTCGATATCTCGACTTCTATACTACTAAGAAAGATGATATTTTTTTTTCAAATTTAGTATGCCGGAACGAAAATAATGTAATGGTGGGCTCCGGTTTCCTCTATTATTAATACATTTCCCTGGCCTTATAAATAAAAATTTACAAAAACTCAATGTGGGATATTTTTGATGCTTTGCCGCATTTTCTTTGTCATTATTAGAGCTTGAAATGTGCTTTTGATTGACTTTTCAATTAAGCAAATACTATTGGACGTAGAGAAATCGGGTTAACCGTACTTATCAATAATAAGTTGAAGTTACTTTTTCATAAGATTGATTGGTTTTGAGAATTGAAATTTGTACAAAAAAGCGTTTTTTTAATGAACTTTTTTATACTTCCTCCATTTGCAAAGATTAATCTCGCAATTTGGCATATCGCATGAGAGACACTTCACAGGAAACTTTATGAGGAATAAATTTTGTTCTCTCACATTTTCACGTGAATCTATTAGTTTCTGAGATATAAGCCAAGTTTTGAAGGAATAATCAGTTTATTCTCACTATTTTTGGCATTTTTGTTAATAACTCAACCGGCTAGTTTTTGCACGAATTCCACTTAGTTTTTACCACTCTCCTGATCTAATTCAATCCTATTTTGCTCACGAACATCTATCGAAGAGGTAATTCGCCTGGACTAATACTTTCATACCGGTATAAAATTATCCTGTGAACAATTAATTACCACACTTGAAATAATTATCAGCGTTCTAATTACCTGATGAATATGTTCTTTTAGAGATGCAAGGAACGGGTCTAAACAAAAAATTCAATCTAGAATTTGCCTAGGAAATTCAGCATGTGTTTTATGTGTATGGCCCATAAATGTTGCAATTTGTTCAATTTCGTCAGCTTGCATTGTCATTAATCCTGCATCGCAAGCAGGCCGTTCAAAGGGAACCGCGTGAGAAATAAAAGAAATAAGTACGAATTCAGAAAAATAGATTAATTGATAAGGGAAATAAAATGGAAGGTGATAGACAAGTTACTCCAGAATTGTTAGGGTTTGAAAATGGTGAAATGATAATTGTAGAGAAAATGCCAGTAGTGAATGATGATCAAACGCAAATAATGAAATTGCTTGATAGTTTAAATATGAAAGTTAATGAGATAAAAGAGAGTACAAATGAAACGAATGAAAACATTGAACAAGGAATGAATGATATAAGAGATGAAATTAAGGTAGTGAATGATAAATTTGATAAAAGAAGTGAGGAAATTATGAAAGTAATTGAAACAGATAAAAAGGAAATAAGAAAACATGTTGAGGAAAGAATAGATGATAAATTAGATAAATATAATAGCTGATACTTTAACTGGAGAGGAGGGGAATTTGAAAATTGATAAAAGAAAATATAAAGTAGGAGCAAATATTTTATTAGAAGTATTTTCATTAGACAGTATTGAGAAAAGTCAAACAACATTATCAGAGAATGATAAGAAAAAATGTAAATTTGAAGAGGGAATTTATCTACAGAATATAGGTAGGAAAGAGTTATATAGAATAGATCAATATCTAACTGAAAAAGTTTTGAATCAGTTACATGAAGAATTTAATCACATAGGAGCAAGGAAAATGTGGCTTATATTCAGGGAAAATTATATAGGAAAAGGAGATTATCAATTAGCAAAAGAAATCACAAAGAAATGTGATATATGTCAAAGAGCTAAGCCTAAAAATTTAATTATTCACAATATAGCAAAAACCATAATAGTAAAAGAATGTTTAGAAGTAATAGCAATAGATTTTTCAAGTGAACTTATAATAAGTTAAAAAGGAAATAGACATATTTTAGTAGTAGTAGATTTATTTTCTAAATACATAAAATTATACCCTTGTAAAACAACAAAAAGTAAAGAAGTAATGAGTAATTTAGAAAATTATTTTGAGGAAATTGGTAGACCAAGAGAATTAATTACAGATAATGCAACATATTTTGAAAATCTACGTTTTAAGTATTTTTGTAAAAGGAATTTAATTTTTCATCAGTTAACAAGCATAAGACATCCACAATCCAATCCATCAGAGCGATATATACAAGAAGTTATAAAATATCTAAGGATATCTTGTGAGAGTAAACATCGTCAATGGGATGAATCAATATCCAGAGTAGAGACATGTTCAAATCATTGTCCAAATACTATAACAGAGGAAACACCTGTATTAATTATGAAAGGCGAAGAACCTGATAGAAAATGGTTAGTTTAAAATTCTGTAGAACGTAATGAAATTTTGAAAGATATTAGTAATAGGTTAGAAAGAAATGCAAGGATGTATATGAGTAGAAAAATGAAAAAAAAAAGGAAGGTGAATTAGTAATAGTGAGAGCAATGAGAGTGACTGATAACAAAAAGAATATATGTGGAAAATTATGTTTTGCTTTCGAAGCTTCATATGTAGTAATCAACGAAAATGCCCAAAACAGTTATAAGTTAATGAATCCTAAAAATGTATTAATAAATCTAGTTATAGAAAATAAAATCAAAAGATAAATAAGTTTTAATATTAAATTTTGATTAATACTTACAATTGATTTAGGGGAATTTGTTATGATTTCATTTCCGATATAAAATAAAATGGTAGAATTATGATTTACCGAATCATTAAAAATAGAAAAGTTTAAAAAGTATATATAATATGGAATTAAAAACATTATTCAAAGTTAAATATATAAGTAGAATAAGATATTAAAGATTGTATAATAACAAAAACCAAAATGTAAAGTAGTTTATAGGAGTTGTAACATGGTTCTCTCTCTATTAAACTCTATAAAACTTTACTTAAGGAATTACATTATTCCTATTCATCAACATTCATTTATTCATCTGCAGTGTGGCCATTTAATTTAGAGAACCATGACACGTTGGAGCTTTATTCAATCATTAATTAGCCAGAACAAACGTGAAAAATATCATTGACACTTGCCCTTTTCTTTCACAAGACACTTAAGATTTTAACACAGGAAGGTAAGTGAAGGGATAAACGCTAGTTTTAATCAGAGAAACTCGAGCTCAACAACAATAAACTATTTAATAAACAACAATTAAAAGATAACGTTAATAATAATGAAAAGAATATAAATGATAATTAAAGATAATGAAAAGAATACTATAATTAACTTTATTGTTAATATTATAAAATTACTAATAAAAATAATCTAATAATGAACCTAAAGTCAAATAAAATCACCTAGATAATCTACTAAACTAAAGAAAAATGAAACTAAAATAATTACAAATGATTTACCAACAACTCAAAAGCTATGAACTGATTAACATATATTATTAACTCGAACTTGAATACAACTGAACTCTGATTTTAGCGAAAATACCCTCTTACTAAAAAAACACTCTGAATAATCTATTAGAATTAATTTAATTGAAAATGACAAGGTGCCACGTGATTTCTCAAAAGTCTAATTCAAGTTAGAAAATATAACTGAAGGTTTTTCCGCATTCTGTTGATATTTATAATGCGTCCTTTTTCTGCAATTAGGGAAGGATCCCCGAATTGTTTAACCAATGATTTTACTTATAGTGATCCTGGTTTTACTTTTGTACCAATAATATTGCTAGTAAATTTGGAACAATTGTTAAACCAATAAGCAGGATAACTTATAATTATTTTCCTCTTCCTTAAGATCTTTCACTCAGAATGTTTCTAGGGTGGGGATTTCTAAACTTATCTCTCCTTTTCTAAATATTGCTAACTGTTTTGAATATACATATTATTTCAACTAATCAAGACTATATTTAAGTACAATTTCGATGATCTCCAGAAGGGTCACATAAGGTTTATCGTGTTGCTAATCATTAGTTTCTCGCCCTATCTCGGTTATCAATGTTGGCATTTTTATAGCTTTTGTTTAGAATAAACTTCTGAATTTACTGCAAGCCCTTTGACCTTCTCGGCTATGGTAACATATCACCCACGTTGAAACGAGTGTGAAACTGATTTTGTGTTTATTTAAGAAATTCATTAAATATTGATACACGATAAAATGTGTTATTGGTGAGAAACAGAAAATATGTGGCCAACCCCAATGAGTTCTAATTACTTTGATATCTTGATTTTGAATGAAATTTTAATTTACTGAGAACGATTTTGTTTTTAAATATTGAAAATAACCTGTACATAACCCTCATTACAGAGTGTGAAGAAGAAACAGTGAAAACTGGGTAAACGTACAGTGATACGAAAGGGGAAAATCATAATTATAATGATTTAAAGACTATCTGAAGATAGCAAACTATTAGAATAGGTTAAGAATAAGTAATAGATGTAAGATAGCATTAAAACATTTCAGTTCTACAAAGTTGTATAAGTTTTATTTATGTTTAAAATCATGTATTACATTTAAGCAATGGCAACTGTCAAAATAGACATAATAATCAGAATTATTAAGTTAATTGGAAGCTAATTATAGGTTATTATCACGGTCGTACATACAGGTCTGGAAACTCGGGGCTGTTTCCTATGTGAGAAGTGAGTCCGCTAAGCGTCGACTGTCGCGTAGTACCAAAAGTCGTCACGTGAGAATATTCTCTGACAACTGTCAGTCAGGTATTTATATCCCCCGTTATGCTTGACCTTTGGACTTTCGAACTATTTCACGCTTGGTTGATTTCTACGTGTTTGGCTCCGAGTGACACGTTTGGATGACGTAGCATCCTTGTTCACACAAGCACCCATAAACGAAGCCCTAGAGATCATCCAACATAAATACAAACCGGAAGGATACATTATTGACTTGGCCAAACACTGTGTAGCCAATACTTACTTTATGTACGAGGGACAGCGATATAGGCAAATCGAAGGAGCACCGATGGGATCACCAATCTCACCAGTGATCGCAAATCTTTTCATGGAGGATTTTGAAATTAAAGCTCTTAACACAGCGCAACTAAAACCCAAACTTTGGCTCAGATATGTAGATGATATTTTCGTTATTTGGCCACATGGCGAAGGACAACTAAGAGGTTTCTCGATCACCTGAATGGAATCCATGATCGGATAAAATTCACAATAGAAGCCGAAGAGAACAACCAATTACCATTTCTAGATGTTTTGGTAACAAAGAAAACTGACGGCAGTTTGGGACATACAGTATTCAGAAAAAAGACCCACACGAACCGATATTTGAATAGTAACTCGCATCACCATCCATCCCAGCTACAATCAGTCGTAAATACCCTCATGACAAGGTCAAAACGTCTTGCTGATGCGTAGAACTTCGATGGAGAAATGGAAACCATCCGAGCAGCCCTTAGGATGAATGGCTATTCAAGAAAACAGATTCATAAATCTCAACGCAAAAATGAGAAGGATGTCAACAATGAAGATCAACCAGTGGGAAACGCTTTTCTACCTTACATAAAAGGCACAACTGACAAAATCTGCAAAATACTGAGCCGTCATGATATCAAAACAACCTTCACAACAGATAGGAAAATCAAAAATGCTCTTCGGAATCCGAAAGACAGAATTCCTCTAGAATGCCAAGGAGTGTACGAGGTGCCATGTGGTGATTGTGAAAAGACATACATCGGACAGACCAACAGATGCATTGATGAGCGAAAGACTGAACATGCAAACGGTGTGTCGAAAAACGAAACCACGTCTTCACTAGCTGAACATGTAAGAAGTACGGGCCATATGATCAACTTTAGCGGCACAAAGACATCACCAGAATAACCAGGGAGGCAATAGACATCGAGAAACGTCCACATAGTCTTAACAAACATGATGACGGACTGAGATTACCAGCAACATGGAAACCCGCTTTAGAAAGTCGGAAGATACAACCAAAAACAAGAGAGAACGTGGTATCTAGTGCAAGTGCAACAGATCACGGAAACTTTCCGGCTGATTCCAGCGTCGCAATGACGTCATCCAAACCTGTCACTCGGAGCCAAACACGTAGAAATCAACCAAGCGTGAAATAGTTCGAAAGTCCAAAGGTCAAGCATAACGGGGGATATAAATACCTGTCCCTCCAAGTAAGCGTCAGTTCGCCTATATTTTCCAGACTCTACGGTAGAATCACCTGAAGATGACAAATGCGACTTTGCCGAAACGTCGCGAAATTGGTCCTTTTGAGGACCGAAACCACACAACGCGGATCAATACCCGAGAATCCAGTTCTACACATTACGTCCGCGAGAACCTAAGAAGAAACATATATATATATATATATATATATATATATATATAACTTAAGAGATATATATATATATATATATAAGAGATATAGAATTAAATTTTCTGAATTATGAAGATAACTTAGATAATTTAACATAGGATTATAAAGATGAATAAACGTAAAAGATTGAACCATAGGCGGGATTCGAACCCACATTTCTGGATTTCTAGTCCAGGGTGTTTACCAATTACACCACTTCGGTCCTGTTAGATTTTTATATTTTTGTAAATATAAACCTCTGAAAGGATAGTAGATCATTGATGAACACAATGCGATTCGATGCCCTACCATAGATCAACTATTCACGCACATTCATCTGAAGTTCAGTCGTTTTTTGAAGTAAGGATTGTAGGTTAGTACTGCTATGGTTGGCAGTTACTTGACAGTTCTTATTCAAATGACAGCATCCCGGTTCTTATATATTTCAATAGAACTGACTGAGAATTGTTCTGGTTAATTATAAACAAGTTTAAAGTTTCTTTGCCTAATTGGCCACTATCGTGTATGTAACTTAAGAGATATAGAATTAAATTTTCTGAATTATGAAGATAACTTAGATAATTTAACATAGGATTATAAAGATGAATAAACGTAAAAGATTGAACCATAGGCGGGATTCGAACCCACATTTCTGGATTTCTAGTCCAGGGTGTTTACCAATTACACCACTTCGGTCCTGTTAGATTTTTATATTTTTGTAAATATAAACCTCTGAAAGGATAGTAGATCATTGATGAATGTGGGTTCGAATCCCGCCTATGGTTCAATCTTTTACGTTTATTCATCTTTATAATCCTATGTTAAATTATCTAAGTTATCTTCATAATTCAGAAAATTTAATTCTATATCTCTTAAGTTACATACACGATAGTGGCCAATTAGGCAAAGAAACTTTAAACTTGTTTATAATTAACCAGAACAATTCTCAGTCAGTTCTATTGAAATATATAAGAACCGGGATGCTGTCATTTGAATAAGAACTGTCAAGTAACTGCCAACCATAGCAGTACTAACCTACAATCCTTACTTCAAAAAACGACTGAACTTCAGATGAATGTGCGTGAATAGTTGATCTATGGTAGGGCATCGAATCGCATTGTGTTCATCAATGATCTACTATCCTTTCAGAGGTTTATATTTACAAAAATATAAAAATCTAACAGGACCGAAGTGGTGTAATTGGTAAACACCCTGGACTAGAAATCCAGAAATGTGGGTTCGAATCCCGCCTATGGTTCAATCTTTCACGTTTATTCATCTTTATAATCCTATGTTAAATTATCTAAGTTATCTTCATAATTCAGAAAATTTAATTCTATATCTCTTAAGTTACATACACGATAGTGGCCAATTAGGCAAAGAAACTTTAAACTTGTTTATATATATATATATATATATATATATGTATATACATATATATATATATATATATATATATATGTATATACATATATATATATATATATATATATATATATATATATGTATATACATATATATATATATATATATATATATATATATATATATATATATATATATATATATATGTGATAAGTGCCTTTCGAGGCCAATACGTCAACACAAAGGCTAGTATTGGGTCAATAATGGTTTTTCGGGGTCGACCCGGAACTGTCTTTTATTATGAAAGGATGACTATGAGGTCAGGCAGAAAATGATCGTATTAAATGTAGTATTCAGCTTGCGTAGCTTGGCAACGCCGCCCACAAAAGGTAGAATCATATGTTATTTTGGTTGCAAATAGCTTGAGAGGCAAATCATATAGTATATAGGTATAAATGAAAAAGTATAGAGTATAAATGTGAAACAAATGTATACATAGTAATGTATTACCATTCAAATGCATATATACAATAAAAATCATATATGTGAATGTAATGCGTACGAATATAAGTAAGAATAGATTTATCTCGGGGTCAACATAGATACATATGAAAACTTACAGCTTTTAATAATACATTTGAATGACATAAAAATATAATGCCATAATTTGAACTATTTTGATCTACAATTGAATTTTCATTTTGAGATTCAGTGAGAGAACGTAATCTTCAGTAACTCTGTTAAACTAGTAAGTATTGATTTAAACTTGCAACAAACTTTCTGAAATTAAAAAAGACATTGTAGTGTAATCAGGTTAAGAATTTGTATACAAAGTTCAATTTAAATTATCTATATACCGTGCCGAAATTGGAAGATATTTATAGAAATTATCTATGTAGTATCTAGTAAAGCACAAATATTAGGAATAAATGTATGGCCATTCAGAATAATGTTGTGAAATTTGTATATTTATATACAAATATATTTAAACCTCATGTAAAATTTACATGTAATTCACAAATTTGAATTAACTAATACAGTAATATTATACTATCAGATTATGGATGATAATTCTAATCTATTTACATGATAGATTAGTTATTTTAGACGGTACTAACAGTTTTGTATATGACGATTGCTACATTTAGGTGAAAAAAGTTGAGAATTATGAGTGAATGAAATTAGGACAGAATTAAATAGTAAGTAGTTTTCAAATGAAAAGTCAAAGAGTTACATATATTATAGTGTAATCATAAAAGACATATATAAGTAATAGCTACACTTTTTTTATAACCATTTAAAAATTATTGAATATCAGTTTAGGCTTTAACATAATGTCTCAGGACCTGAGTTTGCAACCAATCCCCATTTTTCTTACTCCATTAATAGAAATAGGTTCACGCTACCTATAGATAAATAAAGAATCTGCCTTTAGGAGATGTAATGTATCTACTCATAGACAAATGAAGGAACTTTAGAACCGAACAAATGAGGAGTTCGAGATACTATTCTTAGTTTCTTGTGTCTAAAACAGATTTATGCTGTTTAATTCAATTTCGATGGCAACATGTTGTCAGTTGTAGTAAGAAAGAAGTTCCACTGTATAGTGAATAATATCCAATGATTTCAGTAAGTTTAAATGTTACTTTTAAAAAGTATTATGCTATAATCGTGACTATCCTTAAAAACCATGAAGAGGTTAAAATGAAAGAAAAGCATTTGACTGAACTTTACGATGAAACACCTATTGAATCTGATGGTCGATTAACTAAAAATATAACTCCATTAATAGGTAGGTAGGTAGGTATATGAAGTTTTCATTTTAATATTTGGTAACTGTATATGTATTACACATACTCTCCAGATAAATCGAAAAGCATAGTGAATGAGATCAAATATCCATTCTATAAAATTATGATCATTATATCAATTATTATGCTAATGTTAATAAATAATTGCATTTAACCATTAACTTTTTTTATTTACCTACACATGGTCATATATATCAAAAAAGAATAGTGAATTCAACTGAATTTATTATGAAAAAATTATACACTAGGGAAGTTTATCCATTTACCAAACTCCTGTATTTATTATGTTTTTCGACTTCGTACAAGTACATTATGGATTACATGTAATAGAACCCTGTATCTTGCAAAATTATATTTATTATGGCAACAAATTTTTGAGATATTAGGATGCGGATTTGTCAATTATCCCGTTCTTTTCAATTGGTTGGTCATCCCTTTTAATTAATTTTCATATTAAATGTGTGTGGTTCTTTTTATTGTGGTGGAAAATTTGGTCCTGAAATTGCAATGTAAAATTACGAAACGATAATAAATTCATTTTGTAAGATAAGGTCTTTTATTGCACTTAATTCATCCTGTATATTATTGAGAACAGAATGTATGTTTCAATTGAAGGTCCATACTTTCTCTCAACATTAATACTGACATATCCACTCCCAACACAATGACAGATGAGAACTTTCATAAACAGGTGTTATCAAAATATTATATTTATAGAGAAGAATTAAATTACAATTATGAGCAAATTTAAAACATGATATAAAATATATATTGCTATTATCCATTAAACTCGAACATCAATAATGTATTTATAGAAAGATTTAGATCAGTTATATTAGTTACTCATTATATTTGAATTATAACTTAGGTTTTCGTTATTCTGATCAAACTTTCCTATTATAAATATATATTCACTGTAATATTGATAATAAAACTTCTATAAAAACTAAATAACGTTTATTATAAATTTTTGATTTCTTGTAATTATGTTCGAGATATTCTTCGAATATAATTATGTACCCATGCTTTGGTTTGTTGGGGGGTACGTCGACAGAGCTCTGGATTTGTGGTAACAAGATGTTGACAGTCTTTTAGAGAAGGAAGTTGTTTCTTCACAATCAGTTCAGCAAATGCTTTTTTTACTACCGTTCGTTCTGGTGTCGACCATGAACGTCTAGCAATGGGCCGACGCACATCTACAGAATCATCATCTGAAATAACATAAATTTCAATTTATGAAACTGTATAAGTAATATGTATGTATTGCCATATTTTGACGCATATTTAATTATAAGTCCATCATAAATATGTAGAATTAAATTCTGCATCTAGTGATATTAGCATATCTCTATACCTATTTTCAATTGTTTTGAAGTTATTCCAATATTTTTAGATGTTTACTCAAAATTTACAATCAATTTTGTTCAGATTTTTGGTGGGATTACGAATTGAGCATCATTAAAAGACCGTGATAACGTTTCGAATTAAATTATTATAATATTTAGTATTTGAATTAAAATTACCAATATTCTTTGGAAATCGGAGGAGGTATGTAATGGCATAAGCCATTTGCTACCATGGAAGAGATGCTCACTGAAAAATGCACCCTAGGGGACCAGATCCGACACCACTAAATTTCTTTTTGTAGGGATACACAAATTAGATCTCCAATACTTGGAACAAGAAACAACTTACAAAAAAGTGTTTGGCAAAAAACAAATAATATTGTGAGTATTATCATAATCAATAATGAAACTCAACTTTGACATATAGTTAATTAAGGTCTATTTGTAATATTTGTAGTTGAAATTTCATTAAAAACAAAACTGGATAATAATTATGAGTAACTTTATACCTAGTTCTCGTTCATACTAAAATCTAAAAATATGATGTATAAGTTCAAACTGATTGAAAATCAGTTTTAAAAATAATAGACATTCAAGGTAAGCTAGAAAATTTAGGATTAAAAAAAAGAATAATTTAAAGACGGTGTATACTAGATATATGATATGTACCATTTTCAGAAATAGAAATTTCATCAATAGATATCTAAGTTAGATAAAAAAGTTGGTTTCCATTTTTAGATCAACTTCCGGTTTAACCAGAAATGTTAGCTGGCTCAAAATAGTTCACTTCAATAGCATTATAACCATGAATAAAACCCCAAAATGGTCAATTTTCAAGTTCAATTAATATTATTCTAACTTAAACATTTTCTAAGGAAAGCGTGCTTGAATGACCCTGTAAAAAATAAAAAGAAAAGTTGAAATAGTACTAAAAATGTGGAAACTAATTTGGGATGAAAAGAAACTAATATAGTAATATTCACAGATATCAATGGCGAATATCACAGTTTGTTATTCCCTAACACAAGGGCACATATACATAATAAGAAATACTTGTAATAAATTAATATGTATTTTCAATATCAAATAACAATAAGAATAACAATAGCATCACTGCTAAAGGTTTATATATTATAGTTGTATTTTGTATGTACCTTTGATACATTTATGTGGAATATTTGTAGAATTTTATTTTTCAATGTTAAATTTTCTGAGCAAAACATTGTAAAATAAGGCTTACCAGAAGATTCAAATTCCTCTTGATTTCCGACTGAGTTGACAGCTTGTTCAATTGATATGTTTTCAAATGACTCATCAACTTGCATACTTCTATGTGCTTTCTTTAAATGAAATGATGGATTGGAAATTATTGTACTTTCCTCATCTGAATCATCTCCTTGTACTTTTTTCAACAAATCTGCCATTATGGTAACGTCATTAGCAACAAGAGGGATTCTATAATATTGCTCATGAATTTTATCACCATGTCCCATGAAGTTTGCAACTTCTTTAATTCTGGCTGGTTCTAACTCTAATTGGATACAATGTGTTGCAAAATGTTTGCGCAATTCTGTTCCCCTTAAAGATGAAGGGTTTTCTGCTCCACATTCCACAGAAAATTTTCTCATCAAATCGCAGGCTTTCAAATGATTATGACGTATATTATCTCTCGAAGGTAAACCAAACAGAAAAGGATTTTCGGTTGAAACCCCAGCCATGGATCTGTAAGTCGAAGTTAATTCAAGCATCATAAGTAATTCACGGCTGATTATTACACGTACTGTTCTTCCTAATTTTCCACGTATATTAAATCTAACAAATCGTCCAACTTGGGAACGGGCCTTTTGACTCATACTGTTCAACAATTGTAAATCATCACTGTCAATTGTTTGATGAAGTTTAAAATCTTCAATGTGTACTCTTTCAATCTCCCCAGATCGTCGCCGATTAAATATTTGTATGGAAGTAAGAAGATAGCCCAACAAGTTTTTCCACGAATTATAATTGAATTCCTTTTTCAATCTTCGAAACTCCTCTGCTCTTTTTGTTGCCAGATATTTACTTAGACATTTTATGTCATTTAAAGACGGAAGTTGAATCAATTTGCGATATCTTCGTTCTTCCTGTTGTTCTTGTACATTTTTATATATACCAAATGTAAGCCCATCTTCTATCAATTTTTTAAAATCTTTTACTAATTTTTTATTAACATGATTTCTTTGTTTAATATATTCTGCAATCAAGTGTTTGCACAGAGCTTTTATAATGGAAGCTAAATTAAATGTTGTTCCAGGAGATTTATAAGTACCGCTAGTTTCATGATATCCACCAATGATGTTAATCGTATGTAATACAGCATCAAAATATTTTGGGTGAAAGATATCTGACAAACAAGATATACTTGGATTGGACTTTTTAAATTCTAGGATAAAACGACCAATTACTCTTAACTTACTTCGAATCATGTTATGTTGATGTTTATGTTTATATTTGATAGCTAATTTGTTGGCATATATTATAACAAGTTCATCATGTTTGACGACATCCACAACAGAATCACATCTCATAACTGGAAAAATTTCTGTTCTTAGAACAGTACATGCTCTAACATGTACATTATCGTACAATCTTCGACTACTAATTAATGCATCTTTGGTGTTGGTATTGAGCTTAGTACATTTGGCAAAATGTCTTCTGTAAGTATGTTTCGCATACATAGCTTTGCAATTTCCACAAGGTATATAGTGATCTGCAGTTCGATTTTTACATTGTTGTGGTCTTCTAGAAACTATAATGTTGCCACTCTCTTTCCCAATTTCAGTATTGTAGAAGTAATTGCTTTCGTTCCTAATTTCCATAATAAGATGTGCTCTCTCTTTAGTTCCTATGAGAAAAATCTATCAGTATAAAGGTATGAAAGGTAACATAATGGAAATAAACATTATAATGTACAAATTATAAGATGTCCCAGTTTTAAACAGTATTGTTTCGATATTTAGAAGACTTCAATTTCATATCAAAATGTCATAAAATTAAAAAAATATTCTTTTGTACAGAAAAACTCTTTCTGTAAATACACTATAACACTATATAAATGTTCCGTGTCTAAGGATTCTCAGGTGCTAGTGTAGAACCACTTTCGACTTGAAACTATCCGTCAATTGCTTGTTTAACTTAATATGATACTCTTGTATTTTCTTTAGCGTGCACCTTTTTTGAATGAAATAATACCTAATTAATCAGAATAATCGCCTACACACTTTTAATGGAGATAACAAAAATTCACCTGATCAAGAGATAAAGATACACAGTTAAAGTTAATTCAAATTGGATGTCGGGGCCCCACTTTCAATATATGAATTCATTTGATTCTAACTCTGTCATACAGTTTCTGGTACTGGCAGCTTATGTGAGTTCATCATATATGATAAGTATATATGAATAAAAAGATTAAGTTTACTCACTGAAACAAAATATTGTGAGTAAAATTGGTATTTTTATTTACATATACTGATCTTCTAAATTTCTTGTTTAAAAATCTTTAATTACACATAGCAAAGGTGTTTAAACAAAGCTGTAGTCATTCCAATCCTTTTCCACTTTATAAAAGAATTGTAATGTTAAAGTTATTGCAACATTTTTAAATTGGGACCCATTTATAATTTATTCAAAAACAATTTTTCAAATTCACCGCTCTCTTTTAAAAGAGAGCTAATAAATAACGGATTTCTCTACTATTGACGAGATAAATGAATAAGAGTTTGTAGTTTTTATAATTTGTTGTGACAACAATTTACTAAAATTTTTTTAAACAATCATGAGTGCTAATCTAGAGAGGTGTGAAGGATTTCGACCCATAACATTTTTGGATATTTCCATTTATCAAATTTTTATGCAAAATTAGAAAATCTAAACACCCTTCATTTTCGAGTAAATTAAATATGTGCACACATACATTATTTCGAATTTTTCACTTTAAAATTGCAGAATTTCCTGAATGTTGAAAACATTAAAAAAAAAAAAGTTGCCTAGTGAAGTACCCTTGTACCCTCTTCAATGAAACACTCATGATTTTATTTAAATATGAAATCATTTAATTTAACAAGAAAAATTAACTTTTGCTCATTCGTCTTTTATTCAAGTTCATTAATAACAGCAAAAAAAATGCTTTTATAAACCCCCTTGAGACATTATAACTCCCAAAATGTTAAAATAAAACAATATTTTATGAACATTGAAGCAGAAACGTTCTGTAAAAGTATTACATATTAGCACAATCATCAGTTTGTGTTTACCTTTTTGTTAATGATACCTAACATGCAACTCTTTGGAAATATTTAAATAATAAGAATTAGATAGGTAAATACTTCATAATTCAAAGTTCAAGTTTTCAATTTTATTTACAAATATGTTTTATAGCTATGTTATTACATATAATGTACCAATATCACAAATAATGTTGGTAGGGAATAATCAAAATTTTTTATTCAAATGACCGGTTTCCCTTGATATCCATCAAGCATCCTCAGATCAATAAACATCAATTTTTAAATAACGATATCATGGAGAAATATTTTTTTTCACATTCAAACAATGTAAAAGGGATGAAAATAATGAAAATGAACTACAGAATTTTTTATGAAGAAGGTCACTACAATATACATTAAAAAACAAACAGTACATAAGCTATAACAATAATTACGATTATACAAAACAATCACCCAATGCAGGTTATAATTGTAAGCATAAATAGCAAATAAAGAACAAAACATGCTCCAAGGATATTGTGCGACACTGGCCATCTCAAAAAAGAACTTCGGAAAGAGACTTTTATTATTCCCTACATTACATAAATTGCTATTTTCCAATAGAATAACAGGGTTCAAAATATACTATTATTAGTTCATCTTGAATCACTATACGTAATTTTAAAAAAAGTGACTAATAAAAGCTGCAACTAATTTATTTTATAAGTAGTAGGCTTGAAAAAGAACTAGATATGATGTTTAACATGGAGAATGAAGTTTTCTTGCAAATTTAAAATTCAAATCAGTTTATACCTTTTGCATATTCCAAAATGACCATAATTTTTGGCTCGTTTTTGTGGCATGTTGTTATATGTCTCGCAAATTTGGTTATTAACTTTTTGCAGAAGCAGCAATAATCTCTTTTTTCCCCAAGCAAGGAAGATTGTACTGTATTATTACTATCTTCAACATCTAAATTTGTAAGATCTGTGAAAGAAAATAGATACAGATGATAATTTATAAAGTTAGGAAGGGAAATTTTTTTCAACTCACCTTCCATCGATGTACATAAAACAGATGAAATTATATTTTTAGTAGACAATGTTGTATTTTCAGTTTGTGCATTCATTGTTTCTGAAGAGATTCTTGAGAATTCTGGAAATGAAAATTCCATTGTGTTATCAAGCACGACATCCTGTATCATTTCAAAATTCATCTGGTCAGTAGGTTGGAAACATTCTTCTTGTTGGATAGATATATTAATTGTATTTTGCACTAATATATTTTCAGATTCCATCACATTACTACAATCTGGTACAAGTACTTTTGACATCTCAAATACCTGGTCAGTTTGCCAACATTCTTTTGATGAATTCGACGCATTTTGTACCAAAGTTTTAGATGCAGATTCCAGATTATTATTTCTCACATAATTCACAGTATCATTTCCTGAGATAGGTTTAATTAGTTTTAACGGACTTAGTAGGACACGTGGAAACATTCTTTCAATATTGAATTTAATTTTCAATAACACGTTTTTCTTGATATGAAGGGCCAACACTTTGGCACTGTAATATTCACCATTCACCCATTTTACCATGAAAATCTCTCCGTCTTGAATGATCCAATCCTTTTTACAAACGTAATAAACGTTATCATCTATGTACTGCACTAAAGCATACATATTTAACAATTTTAACATTCGCTTGCACAAGCACGAGTAATTTGTTAAACAATTATTTGCATAACACCAGTCTCCCACAATACCAATCAGGATTCCTGTCAATTTTCTTCTAAATAATACGGCACCATATTCATTGTATCATGCGGCACCATGTCAGTCGTACTACGCCTTAAATTAACTGCTTTAAGCGCGAGATTTGTAGACATTATACACTTTCTTATGGGTTTATAATCCAACGTTCTCATTGGTCAATAATATGGCGCAATAATATGAAATTTGAACTTAGACAACCTAATAACAATTGATTGGTTACACTGAGCATTTCAGATTTTAGTTACAAATAAGTCCAAGTTAATATAAACAGAGGGAGCAATTAAAATTCAAATGTCTATGTACACACCTAGCAAAGATTCAATTAATTCTAATATTGGAATTTTTCATTTGTCTTCTCGATGAGGTATTTCTTTCAATGCTCTGTTAAAGGAGAGCATACTTTTTGTGCAACGTTCACAAATTAACTAAACCACTTGTGATATGTTTAAGAGTAAATTATTTATATTCCTTAAGCATTAATAAAATATAAAAACTGCAATATACTTTTAATTGATCAACGAAATTTAAACTAGTCCCCTATCTATCAAATTTTCTCTTACAAATTTGAATTTCATAACTCTAATCCATGGTGCTCTATATCAATTAAGTTGATTTTGGTTGTTAAGAATGCGTTTCTAACCATAAAAATCTAATAAATGAACATTTATAATTACGCCACTTTGAGTATTTTTATCCTTTTTTTATACGAGGAACACGAATATTGTTACCGAACGTATCATTTTGTGTAGGTGGTTTTACATTTACTATATAACTTATAAACAGTACATCAACATTAAGTTAAACTTCACCGATCCCAATCTTCTACATGAATTAGTCCATACATTTATCAATAATATTTATGCATAAAACAATTCAATGGTGGAAGCCGTTACTTTGTAATAATTTATCATATTATAATAACATAAAATAAAAACCCTGGTTTTTCATCACATATACTATAGAAACACAATTGTGACTATAGTTTCAACAGTAGCGTGTCAACTTCAAACGATACAAATGTATGAAAAAACTTACAATCTTAAGCTATTTATGGTACAATAATAAAAAATTAGTGTTTCTATTCTACTTTGTTATATTAATATTCATTTTTTTTGTGAAAATTACTTTCAAGCACTTTTAATTAACATTCGTTAACATTAACATTTACCATCAAATCTCCAAAAATTAGTATCGGAAAGAGATTGAAGCTTTTTCTTGTTATCTTGGGTTATATGTTGTCATTATGGACTTTTTAATTTCAAATAGAACAATTTTTGAATTTTTAGAATTTATAAGTAGTCAATTTTATCACTAGATTCCCCTACTTGCTCCTTGAGTTACTCAATTCACTGTGGGGAAAATAGCTGCTATGAAGAAGTAAAAAAGGATGAATGGAACATAGTTCTTTTCTATTTTATTATCTCTATTTTATTATATAAACTAACATATTCTACTCAAAAATAGACCTTATCAACAATCATGATTTAATGATATAATATGGTAGATGTTACCTTCAAGTACTTATTACTTGAAGAGAATGGAGTTTTATAGCAATACTGAAAGAATATTGCATTCAAATTAGACCTTAAAAAAATTAGAACACAAAAGCCAATATGGGCTTATTAAAACTGGGCGATCTCAATACGTAAATCTGGCCTCAGCGTAAATATTGGCTTAAAACGGGTTTTTAATTTGAATTGAAATATTTTTTTTTCAGTTTCGTTCCTAAAATGTGAGCTTTCATTTATCAATATACACAATACGGCACAAACGGTATAGCATACTTAGAGAAAATTAAAACTGAGGCTTCTCATAAATTTATTTATTTTTTCCAGTTTCTTTTTGCGTAAGGACCCATTCAGCTTCACTGCAAGGATGAAACATTTCTGAAGAAGTAAGCTTTCATTTGTCACTATACATAATACGGCACAAACGAGATAGCATACTTAGGAAAAATAAAAACTGAGAATTCTCACATTTTCAATTTCTTTTTGCATAAAGGACCCATTCAGCCTCTCTGTGCAATGATGAAACTTCTAATGTACATTCATGAAGGTGTGAGCTTTCGTATGTCACTATTTCGTGCAATATAAAATAATTCCTCAAATACACGACGAGAAATGAAGGTCTTCAACAACTTCCTATTCCAATTCGTACATTTACTGTTTAAATTTTGACAAAGCTCATTGAGTAACGATTTATGAAATTCTGGATTGTCATAAAAATCCACATCCACATTTTGAAGGAGATGGCTAGTATTTACAGAGCTTATCTTAACCTGGCATTTTGAAAATTACTAAAACTTAAAACTCGCAATTAAGGTAAGGTAATAGTTTAATAGTATTGATAAATACTACTAAAAGAGCTTTCTTTGAATAATCACTAAGGTAGTATCTTAGATAAGTTGTCAGTTGATTTTACAACCCTCTTTTAAATTATTCTAATGAGCTGCACGCGACACATACAGAAAAAATATGAACACATTATGTCAAAGTCAAAGGCGGTTGCAAAAACGGTGAGCTCATGATACAAGAATGCAGCGGTTCATGGTTTCTCTTCCATGTCTTTTACTTTGTCGGTGCCATAAATTCTATGGTCGGTGTAATGAATAAGCCTACTGAAAGTAATACGAATGCGCATCGCAGCAGCGTTGTATGAATGCTTTCGATGTTTCCTAAGAAAACCTGGAGATGATTATTGACTCCAATAGGGTGACGTCACTACCAATTCCACTGTCGTACCTATGAATGTCGTAGGGCGTAGATTCATTATTCGTATTTTGAAACTTCATCAAATTGGTCCTTATTTCTATTTACATAAAGATCATCATAAAATCATATAATATAGGTACTTTGAGTCGTATGTAACTCTAAGTAGATATTTATTCAAGAAGTTTGATTACTGAATAATCTCAGAGCTGAATAATTTACTCCTATTTTGACATAAAAATTGTCAAGTTCCCCAGATGTTTCAGGTGTACCACCTTCAATAGAGGGCTGATATTTGAGTTTCCAAATCTACTGAAATTCTTATGACAGGGAGTGGTGTGATGACATGCTTGTATGAGTTGATTTGCATATTGAGAGTAGATTTGCAATGGTCATTTATCCTGAACATGTACATTTGGATTATTTCTTATGATAACCTATTCTGTAAAGTACGAGTGTGCAATTAATAAAAACATGAGAATCGTAAAAATAAATTTAGATTTATTCACTTTCATTCTTGTGTATCCAAAAAATAAATTAAAATTCTATGAGAAATGTCAGTTTTTGCTTTTTCTAAGTATGCTATCTCGTTTGTGCCGTATTGTGTTTAATGACAAATGAAAGCTCATACCTTCAGAAATGTACACTGAAAGTTTCATTATTACACAGAGTGGCTGAATGGGTCCTCACGCTAAAAGAAATTGAAAAAAAATATGAAAAATGTATGGCAATTTCCCGGTAAGCGATTGTCTGCTTTGACATACATCACTTCATATTCGTGTAAATAATTGATTTCCAAAAGAAATTGTAAGGTGCAAACTTGCACAATTATCCCTTCGACGTTGGCGGTGTTCAACAGTGATTTGCACGATTTTTACATTTTTACCAAAGAAAATATAACAATTTTCACAATAATTAGGTATTAGATGTGTTCCTGTCGATAAAAAACATGCAAACTTGATACAAGGGTGGAATGGTTGAGTTTTTTGTCAGTTTGCACGTAGGTATTCGCAATTTTTGCCAAAGAGTTATACTTTATTGTTCATTTTTGGCGCTTAAAGAATATTCCGTGCGTCATAAGGAACGTGCAAATTTTTGCAGTTCCTATTTCTCTTGAAGTCAAACGTGAATCCTAAGTTTCGAATTGTTTGCAAGTATAGTCAATTACTCAATTCCCAAGCTCCATTGATTGACCTAATATGCGAGCGGCGATTTTATAGGAAGTAATACCACATAATAAAGAAGCTTTGCTAACAGCTTTTGTTATGTGGTAATACGGGTCTTCATAAATAACGTTGTCTTGTGACTAGGGTACGTGAATATACGATGGCTCGTTTGACAAAGCGCTAGAAAGAGAGCATTGTATTGGAAAGAGAAGCTAGACTTACGATGAAATTAAAAAATTAAGGCCCAATGCATCCAGGAAAAAATCCATCAAAGTTATACCAGCAAGTATCTACATTTCAACTTCATCTACAATTTTGAAAAAATATGAACATCCAAAAACCGTGAAAAAGGTTCAGCATTTTTGGTAAAAGGCAGCTATGAGTTTATTTTATTTTAATATCGTTTGATTCACGTTTTATATACAATGTAACGAAACGATTGTCGTGATCTCGTCAATATATTTTCGTGAAAATTTATTTTAGTCTCGAATTATTTCCAAGTAGACTAACACCATTAAAAATAATTGTATGGTCTGTCTACACTCTACACGAAAGAGGTAGGACGATATGTGATACTTCAAAAATCTACCGCAAGCAGCATCGGGTAGAGCTAATTATTACATACCATGGGTAGTTTTCAAAATTACTTAACAAACATCAAACATTCATTATGTCTATAAAAATAGGCACCAGTATTGTTACAAATTCGCCTCATGCAGCTTTCGGCAAATTCGCTTTGATCAATTGCGACTTGCGATGTGTAAGCCAAATTAGATCTTATTACTAGAAGAATTCAATTAAATTGATATTCCAACAAACAAGCTCGGCAAATTCAAAGAGAGCTTGCGGCTACAAATGAATGCGCGCGCGCCCTTTGTCACACTCCGCCAACTCTTTGACATATCGCCGCTTGCTTGAAGCATTTATCTAGTCACCAACACAATAGAAATAAGCCACAACCATAGAAAACTCTACTAGTAGTAGTAGAGTTATCTATGACCACAACCATTAAATTTGCAACTTCAGAAAAGGCACCTACTTCTGAAGAGGCAACTACTACAAAGGGAATGACTCCTATTTCGAAAGGCACAATCCTCCCTATTGACTACTCCAGACGAATCAATCGCGACCTCTGAATTTCCATTGGATGCATGATTTTCTGAAAATATCGCGAATGATCTTGATCTCTGACCACAAATAATACCCGATAAAGTAAGACCATTTTCAACAGAAAATGGACCAGTTCAGTTTAAAATAACTACATATCCTGCTGACCGCAACAATAGGTCTTTTAACGATACATATTTCAGTAAAAAGTTACAAAATAACGAAATTATTCCCCGTGTTTGGCTTGTTTATTAAAAATCTACAGAATCTGCATTTTGTTTTCACTGTAAGCTTTTCAATATTATTATTGGCGAATTCATTAATGTTAAATTCTGGTTTCTATGTTCAGTTGTAATATGCTACATTTTATCAAAACTTAATACTATAAACAAAACTTTGCAAAAATCAGACATTACTCTTTCAGAGGTGGTCAAAAAAGATTTAGGCGTACACCGCACAGGTAGTGCATTTGAACAATTGATACTTGATTCAAAATCAATTGTTGAAGATTTAGAATGGGAACTTTAATTCACCGAAACTGCTCGTCCACGTCTTCGAGGAAGATATTTTAATTACAAGGCTGCAGATGAGCCCATATTAAACTCAAAAACAAAATTTAAAGTAAATTTTAATTTTTTGCTACTTGACACGGGGATCTTAAAATTAAATGAAAGATTCGATCTATTAACAGAAAACAACAAGTTTTCATTTTTGAAAACATTGATGGTTGGAGGGCATTAGAGAGAGACCAAAAAAAAAGCACAATGTCTCAACTTAGAACAAAAGGTAACACATGAAGATAGATCGGATATTCTATTTGATAAGTTAGAATTGCCTTTATTTTTTATTAATAGAGACACAACTCCACTCGATGTATTAAATTATATTTATTCCAATAATCTAATATCCGTGTTTCCTTATCAACATCTTTACGTATATATTTTACACTTCCTGTGACAGTAGAAGTAGGCTAGATGCCCTTTTCAAATTTGAAATTAATAAAAACCTATTTACGATCATTCAAGACCCTAGATAGATTGACAAATTTTACCATAATAAGTATCGAATCCAAAGTAGATTTCAAAACAGACGTTATCATTAAATGCCAGAACTGGAAAATTTGTTCGGCACTCTCCGAGCACAATGGGGAAATTCGGTGATCCAACTCTAACTCAATTTCGTAATTATTTCAGAAAAATCTTTTCGTTCGACTATTTTCAATATATTGAGGGGGCTGTATTGAAGATTTAGATGAATTGCTTCTAAAATTATCTGAAATTATTGAAGGGGTATTTTGGCTATGTTTTCGATGACGAAAATATCAACAAAATGTATGATGAAATAACGGCAATTCGAACGGAGGAGTATTCAAAATTGACCTTACCAGAAACCAATGCTCTTTCTATAACATAATTGTATAATTTGCTTAGATTTTTCGAGTAACCAAAAATAGACGAATAATGAATAAAATAATATATAATAATAAAATGTCGAATAGACAATCTTAAGTCATTTTAAAACTTATGAAACTTCTGGAGACTTAAAAATGCCGCCCAAATGTTTTTATCATGTTAACTAATCAGCTGTAACAATATGTACTTTGCTTACAAAACTAGCAGTTTCTGCTAATGCTGGGTTGAAATTGGAAGAACAATTTCAAAACAATTTATGAAAGCATTCGTGCCCCATGTTTCCAAAAGAATATTTACATGCATTACACATAGTCGATTTAAATACGATAAAGAGAAGTTGGAAAACAAAAAATTGATAAAAAATCAAAAATTTATTAAAATTACTCATTTATAATTAATTTTATTATATTATGTATCTACATATTATTTTAATTTATAAATTTTACTAGTATTATGAAAAAGTATGAAAACTTCTTAGTTCAATTAATTTTCGTTAATTAAATAAATTACATTTTTGAATCTTGGCGCTTTTTCTGAAAATAACTTTGAATTTCGCTTGCAAATTCATTCATTTGTAGATCAAATTATCTGCGCACTGAGGATGTGCGACTAGCAACTTCGTGTAACCAAATTCAAAGTCAAAGGTGCCGACCGGAGTGTGACTTCTCTTTGCGTAGCGTATTAATATACTCTAATTACAGCAGAAATAGAGCTGAAATTAATACAAACGATGTTCTTAATGTGATGAGATGCAAGGCTGCGTTATCGAAAATAGAAAGTACCTACCTAAGTTAATTAAAAAATTTCCACTTTAATTTGGCCTTTTGCTGTATTTTTTATAGGACTTATATAACCGTACATGATATAGATATTTTACAAAGAAAACTCCCGTGACTGCATGCACTTAATACAATTGGTGGGTACCTACATCAATTTACTAATAATGTTTGTTTGTATTTGGTAAATTAAAAATGTCTAGGGCTCATAATCATCTAGAAATACATTCTTCAACTTTTGTTTATGGTTATCCCAGGAGCTACAGTCAACGTTTATAATGAACGATATTCGAAGAATAGAAATGCATGGAATACATTGCAAAGGTTGACAACAGCCGAATATAGAAATCTTGCAAAGACTACTATGACAGCTACGAAATAATGGCTACATCATCGAAAGCATAAGGTAGGTGGATAAATTATTCTTATATGGGCCCTTTTCTACATTATTTGTCCTAGAAAGAATTTGTAAGCTAACACTAATACTAATGCATGTTTTTAGGTTAAATATTCTTCAAAATTCAAGAAAATCATAACAACCACATATTAACCAACCAAACTTATATGGAAGGGAATGAAGAATTAACAGATTTGGAAATACAGGTATACTGTAGATTGTAAGAATTGTTTACAATCAGCTTATGGGGGTTAGGCAATAGGAGCAGGTAGGTTGATAAATACTTATTTTGTTGTTTATGTTACAGAGATCGTTTCAAATTGACATTTTAATAAATACTTTACTCATTTGTTATCGAGAGAGATTCTCATATGTTATTTGGTTTACGAAGAATTTGTAAGTTTACACTAATATTTGTGTATGCTTTAAGGTTAAGGATATTTCAAAATTCAAGATCAACCAGTCACACATCAGCAGACCGAACATACATGGGAGAGAATATGAAATCGACACACTTGGAAATTATTCCGTAGAAAGCAAGAATTTGCTTGAATTTGGTATATGTCTGCATATGTATTTCAACAGCTCAGCTCCTGAAATAGATACATAATGTACATATACATGTACAAAATGTATGTTGTTGTAGTGTGTGTTAATAGATTATCAAAAAGATTCAAACTATGTTCTAATATTTTTTATAGAAATAAAGGCAATGTAAGTATAGTGTACTAAAAATATATCTAATTTTTTGTTGTTAAACCACTATGATGTTATTTCACATATTGCTCCCTACAAACTGTCTAGTTTTTATTTTTATAATGTTACATTCAAAAAGTCCATTGCTCTTATTATTACTGTTTACATAAAGTAGAAACTCCTAATCTCAGATGAAATTATTTTTCTGAGCTAATAACAGATCAAGTAGGTACTTTATTATATATATTAAATTAATTGTTTTCACATATTGTATGAAACTTGTTGCTCTATTGGCCATGATGTTCGTGTAATATTTAATAAAATGAAGATTTTACAATTGGGAATGTCGTGGATGTTAGAGAGAGGGTTATCCATAATTAGAAATGTACTTTTCCACTAGCTTTTATGCCATCTCTTTAGAGGTTAATATCAACATAAACAAACACTTAACAGTAAACTTATTTTACGCTACATGTAAAACTTGCTTGTTAACTTGAGAGTTACCTCACAATATCTGAGGAAGTTACAGTTCTATCCAAACATGTCATAGCTGACTAAATTTGAGTGAAAATTATAAAAAGTTCAAATTATGTTTAAGTTTCTAACAATATTTATTTTATTCAGTCTATTTGTTATTACACTGCGTTTATTATTCTTTCGTCTATTAAATTATATTAGGGTGGCAAATACTTCCTTGAGAATAATTTCAACCATCGTAAGGGTGCTGTGTTCCGATAATTACATATGTATCGCCGCTGAATGCCGGAATACCGATTTTCCTACTGTGAACAAATATATGGGACTTCCTACAGAAGTGAAATGAAGTTTGAATTAAACGTAATTGATCGTTTGCTTAAGAAACCTGTTAAGGAGTTGCATGCCACTTAACTCGACAATGTTATTCGAAATGCAAAATCTGAATTAATTTTTTGTAACTTATGCATTAAACAACATAAAATAATAATCAAATGCAGCAAAAGAAATTATTTCGATCGAAAAATTTTAGTGCAAGATTAAAAAAATTGCGTTATGTCAACTCCTCTGTTCATGTGTAATTTTAAAACATGTAATAAAATTAGAAGTATTGAATAGCAGAATTTGAATTGCAATAAAGTATTTCCCAACTACTGGTTCAGTCGTATTGTAAAATTTTTTATTCAAGGACCTAGTCAATTTACATTGAATTTATTAGCAAAAATATCGTAATCGATTTTAGCCATTTCGACTTAAGAACCGAATTTTGTACGATTTATTTGCATAAATATAAAGCATTGTTAGCACCCGTGTATGTTGCGTTGCGAACTTGTAGAATAGTTCTAGACAGCGTTGCCAAATCTAGGCGAACTGTACTTTGGGGACACTTATTTTGACCTGGAACTGTTCAGTGCATTAGAATATATGGTGACCTCAAAGTGTTCCTATCATGTATATATATATATATATATATATATATGTATATATTGTTATTAAAAAAGGCTTTTCCTCAAAAATTCATCTATGAATTCATCTAAATTATTTAATTTCCCTCTCTTTACAATACAATTGAATCACAACAATGGTTCATCAACCAATCGTTCTCTTATTAACTTTTTCATTTTCTCTATATATATATGCAAAAATGCATGGGTGTAATAATCTTATATTTCCATTGAATTTAATTGTGCTTTCATAACTCACATCTCTGTATTCTACATTCATTCTCTCTTTTGATCTATTCTCAATTCTTTTTATCCTTTCATCCTGTTCATTTATCATTTTATCCTGAATTTCTTTCATACTTTGTACATTCCCATTCACATTCTCTTCAATGTTCTTCATCATATCATTCATTCGATTTTCAATAATATCTATTTTTTTCTCTACATTATTGACCAAATCCAGCACCCACAAACGATACTTGAGATACAAGTTGTAATTTTAAATGTTTCAAGCCTTCTTCAATTAGCTTATGTGGGATCGTGGGTGATACGTTTGATATTATAACTCTTGTTGCTGGAGTAATCAGTCGACGGACTGGTATTTTATTATTATCAATAAGTAGTGATCTATGTTCTATCATGAATTTGTCCACGATTTCCTTAGACGAAAGATAAATACAAATTCTATTGTTAGAGATTCGGGAGGCATATTGTACATTTTTTGAACCTACAATATTACCTAGAGGTAATATGTATTCTTTCAATGGAGTGCCAGACTGGGCATCTATGATTATTGCTTGATTTTTTGACGGGAAGATTATTTGAGAAGACTTATTCGATTCATTTTTAACAATATTGGAAAATAACTTAGATTGGGAGTTCATACTATTATTGTCCCTGCTGTCAGGGGCTATAATATAATCCATTTCAGTAGTGGGATTAGGATCAGAGTCAATGGACATATCGACTTATGTGTTTCGATATATTTAATGCATAACTTTGCGTAAATATGGTGTGCCGAAAGTTGGCTAGACTAACAGACCCCTCGACGTTCGGTTAGTTACTGATGTTATGTAAATAACTCGAACGTGAGTCGCGAAGACCAAGAAATGGGCCCCACCCCACTTCTGAAAGATAACAAAGCAATTATGTAATGTAGATTATAGAACAAGAGATTCTTGTACTAGAAATTGTGATTTGTTAAAATCAGAAAAGAAGAAAAATGAACGAAAATATGGATAGGATCGAAAGTTAAATAGTCAAATTTCACTTGTTACACAATAAATCACTTTGATTTCACTGCTAATCAACAGGATCCTTGAGACGTGTTATCACGGCAAGGATACGTATCAAACTGATCTGAGCGGAAACATATGAGCATGGAGTTTTCATGGAGATCAAGTCCGTTTCCCAACCACCGAAGAGGTAGAACTCATGGCTCGTTGCTTTTTTGATAAAGTGGAAAGCGTCTCCAGGAGGCCTACAAACCACCAGCAATCGATAACAAAATAATTATATAAAACATGTTCCTTCTAATAATCGCTAAGGTTATTGCTCCTTCTAATAATCGCTACGGTTATTGTTCTCTCATAAGTATGACTGCACACCCTCCGAAATTAATTAGGGTAGATTATTGGTTCGGCAAAATGCTTTTCGAAGGAGGATGGCTGCAGCACGATCACTACCCCTCAAAATCAATTCGCCAGATTCTGAATGAATACATAATCATTTCATTATCGAAAAAATTGAGGAGTTCTTATGGAGATCAAGTCCGTTTCCCAACCACCCAAGAGGTAACACTTATGGCAAGTTGATTTTTTTGATAAAGTGGAAAGCGCCCCCAGGAGGCCTACAAACCACTAGCAATCGATAACAAAATGATTGTATAAGACATGTTCCTTCTAATAATCGCTACGGTTATTGTTGCCTCATGAGTATGACTGCACACCCCCAAAATTAATTAGGGTAGATTATTAATTCGCCAAAATACTTATCGGAGGAGGATGGCTGCATGATCACTAACCCCCCCAAAAATTAATCAGGGGTTGCCAGATTCTGAATGAATACATAATCATTTCATTATCGAAAAATTTATCATTCTTCAACACAACAGTTACATAATTATTATTCTTATACCTAAATGATAAATGTGCTTATACTCAAACATTAATCGGGAGATATAAAATATATTCTAATAAATAAACGTGAAAGTGTATATCAATAATGATATTGCAGCTACATCTGAATGTAAATGAAAAATTAATTAACCACTAATCATACTTACAATTATTATTCCAATAACCAAGTGTTAAATGTGCTTATACTCGAACATTAATCGACAGATGTAAAATATATTCTAATAAATAAACATAAAAGTGTATATCGATATTAATATTACAGCTACATCTAAAATGTAAATGCAACATCAATCAATCACTAATAATATAAGATGCTTACAAATATTATTCTTATAGCTAAATGTTGAATGAGCTTATACTCGAATATTAATCGGGAGATATAAATATAATCTAATAAACGTCGACATGCTGGTTTGCATACATATATTCTCCTCCATCGTGAATGGAACGTCTACCAATCACAAATCTGTACTTGTCCTTCATATAAGCTGCTTACAACAGTTGTATAATTATGTCAAATATACTTCAAACTAATCGGGATTCATAAATCCCTACGATATAATATTGCAACTATATCTAAATGTTAATATATTTATCCAATATTCGCTAATCTATGTCCATGATTGCATAATGCCCCCAGGGAAGCGTCGCAAAAGTTTTGGGGATCAAGTACCGTTTATCATCGTGGGGGGATAAAGCAATCTTCTCCTGGCTTATGGAGAACACCTTATGTTTTTCCGCTTTGATTAAATGTTGAGTGACTGATACCTCTTTCCACTCCTCGAGGTACTCAACATAGTCTTCAAAACTGATTATCGTTTTCACCACAGAATATTTCACCCCCTTCGCTTTTTTGTTACTCCAATTAGGCAAATGTATATATTGTTATTAAAAAAAGTCAAATGGTGACATTAGATTATGTTTAGATGCGCGAACACTAAATAAGTTTTCAGTACCACAATATGAAGCTCCTAAAAATATAGAGGCAATCTTTAGTAGAATAGTTGGGGCACAAATTTTTAGTAAAATTGATTTAAGACATAGTTTCTGGTTGATTCCATTACACGAAAGTTGTAGAGATTACACTGGTTTTATGATAGATGGAGAAGTGTATCGATTTAAAGTTACGCCTTTTGGTATTCAAAGCGAAATGCAGTGCGTTAGTTAGAAGTTTGCATGTACATCTAAGATCCAAAGCATCTTCTGCAGCTCAAGTAAATTTCCATAACCTTAGTTTTTGGTAACATCGGAGAACTCAAGTAGTCTCTGTAGCTTCGACAAGTTGAAGTAACCGAAGCAAGTAAATTATTCCTACGAATCAAGTACTGTTCCTGAGTATTCGAACAAAGTTTAATGTTATAATAACCACAGTTAATAAGTAGCATCGTAGAACATCCAGTCTTCGATAGCGTTCCAGTATATTATTGAAGAAGTTTTATATCTTAGAAGAATAAAACAAGTTAACAATTTTATCAACAGTTCCTGAATTTATAAAGAAATAACAACGTAGTCTACCTTGTGTATGTGTATAGCAGAGTAATTGTTTTCAAAGTGAATAATCAAATCATCAAGAAGATAAAATCAACTGAACATTGCCAACATTTTCTATCATATAATTGGACATAAGCTAAAAGTAAGTTTGTTTATAATATACTCATTGTATTGTTATTTGTATATCTGAATGAAAGATTGTCGTTTGTAACTTTGTAAACAAGAATTGATATTAAGTAATTTTGAGGTTAAACATAGAAATTTTAGAACATAAAATATAAATCGTAACATCTGTAACATGAGATATAACATACAGTCATAAATATCTAAATATAGAAACTTTTAACATTCAAACAAAATATTGTGTTTAATTCCATATGATATAATATAAAAAATTCATTTTCATTCAAATCAATCAATTCAAATCAAACATATAAAATATATATATATCAAAACATTCAAATCAAAATAAAAAGCTAGCCGGAATAATGATAAAATTAAATTGAATTAAAATTGAACAAAATATAAATCATTAATTTATAAATAAAAGGGTAAAGCCTTTTTTAATAACAATTGTCGCTCAAACGTGAGGTCATTTGGAAAAGGGAAAATCAAAAGCCATTTGGAAAAAGGAAATTCAAATAGAACCGCGTGATATATAAAAGTAATTTAGAACACTAGATTAATTAATAAGGGAAATAAAATGGAAGGTGATAGACAAAGTACTCCAGAATTGATGAGGTTTGACGAAAATGGTGGAATGATAAGTGAAGAGAGAACGCCAGTAGTAGATAGACAAATACTGAGATTGCTTGAGAGTTTAAATATGAAAGTTAATGAGACGAATGTAATAATTGAACAAAGTACAAATGAAACAAATCCTAAAATTGAACAAGGAATGCGTGATCTTGAGCAAAGTACAAATGAAATAAGAGATGAAATTAAGAGAGTGAATGATAAATTTGATGAAAGAACTGATAAAATTATGAGTTATATATATATATATATATATATATATATATATATATATATATATATAATCCTATGTTAAATTATCTAAGTTATCTTCATAATTCAGAAAATTTAATTCTATATCTCTTAAGTTATATATATATATATATATATATATATATATTGTAATTAAAAAAGGCTTTTCCTCAAAAATTCATCTATGAATTCATCTAAATTATTTAATTTCCCTCTCTTTACAATACAATTGAATCACAACAATGGTTCATCAACCAATCGTTCTCTTATTAACTTTTTCATTTTCTCTATATATATATGCAAAAAAGCATGGGTGTAATAATCTTATATTTCCATTGAATTTAATTGTGCTTTCATAACTCACATCTCTGTATTCTACATTCATTCTCTCTTTTGATCTATTCTCAATTCTTTTTATCCTTTCATCCTGTTCATTTATCATTTTATCCTGAATTTCTTTCATACTTTGTACATTCCCATTCACATTCTCTTCAATGTTCTTCCTCATATCATTCATTCGATTTTCAATAATATCTATTTTTTTCTCTACATTATTGAACTTTCTATTTACAAAGCTATTATATTCATCTAATTTATCATCTATTCTTTCCTCAACATGTTTTCTAATTTCCTTTTTCTCAGTTTCAACTACTCTCATAATTTTATCAGTTCTTTCATCAAATTTATCATTCACTCTCTTAATTTCATCTCTTATTTCATTTGTACTTTGCTCAAGATCACGCATTCCTTATTCAATTTTAGCATTTGTTTCATTTGTACTTTGTTCAATTTTTACATTCGTCTCATTAACTTTCATATTTAAACTCTCAAGCAATCTCAGTATTTGTGCATGTCTATCTACTACTGGCGTTCTCTCTTCACTTATCATTCCACCATTTTCGTCAAACCTCATCAATTCTGGAGTACTTTGTCTATCACCTTCCATTTTATTTCCCTTATTAATTAATCTAGTGTTCTAAATTACTTTTATATATCACGCGGTTCTATTTGAATTTCCTTTTTCCAAATGGCTTTTGATTTTCCCTTTTCCAAATGACCTCACGTTTGAGCGACAATTGTTATTAAAAAAGGCTTTACCCTTTTATTTATAAATTAATGATTTATATTTTGTTCAATTTTAATTCAATTTAATTTTATCATTATTCCGGCTAGCTTTTTATTTTGATTTGAATATTTTGATATATATATATTTTATATGTTTGATTTGAATTGATTGATTTGAATGAAAATGAATTTTTTATATTATATCATATGGAATTAAACACAATATTTTGAATGTTAAAAGTTTCTATATTTAGATATTTATGACTGTATGTTATATCTCATGTTACAGATGTTACGATTTATATTTTATGTTCTAAAATTTCTATGTTTAACCTCAAAATTACTTAATATCAACTCTTGTTTACAAAGTTACAAACGACAATCTTTCATTCAGATATACAAATAACAATACAATGAGTATATTATAAACAAACTTACTTTTAGCTTATGTCCAATAATATGATAGAAAATGTTGGCAATGTTCAGTTGATTTTATCTTCTTGATGATTTGATTATTCACTTTGAAAACAATTACTCTGCTATACACATACACAAGGTAGACTACGTTGTTATTTCTTTATAAATTCAGGAACTGTTGATAAAATTGTTAACTTGTTTTATTCTTCTAAGATATAAAACTTCTTCAATAATATACTGGAACGCTATCGAAGACTGGATGTTCTACGATGCTACTTATTAACTGTGGTTATTATAACCTTAAACTTTGTTCGAATACTCAGGAACAGTACTTGATTCGTAGGAATAATTTACTTGCTTCGGTTACTTCAACTTGTCGAAGCTACAGAGACTACTTGAGTTCTCCGATGTTACCAAAAACTAAGGTTATGGAAATTTACTTGAGCTGCAGAAGATGCTTTGGATCTTAGATGTACATGCAAACTTCTAACTAACGCACTGCATTTCGCTTTGAATACCAAAAGGCGTAACTTTAAATCGATACACTTCTCCATCTATCATAAAACCAGTGTAATCTCTACAACTTTCGTGTAATGGAATCAACCAGAAACTATGTCTTAAATCAATTTTACTAAAAATTTGTGCCCCAACTATTCTACTAAAGATTGCCTCTATATTTTTAGGAGCTTCATATTGTGGTACTGAAAACTTATTTAGTGTTCGCGCATCTAAACATAATCTAATGTCACCATTTGACTTTTTTTAATAACAATATATACATTTGCCTAATTGGAGTAACAAAAAAGCGAAGGGGGTGAAATATTCTGTGGTGAAAACGATAATCAGTTTTGAAGACTATGTTGAGTACCTCGAGGAGTGGAAAGAGGTATCAGTCACTCAACATTTAATCAAAGCGGAAAAACATAAGGTGTTCTCCATAAGCCAGGAGAAGATTGCTTTATCCCCCCACGATGATAAACGGTACTTGATCCCCAAAACTTTTGCGACGCTTCCCTGGGGGCATTATGCAATCATGGACATAGATTAGCGAATATTGGATAAATATATTAACATTTAGATATAGTTGCAATATTATATCGTAGGGATTTATGAATACCGATTAGTTTGAAGTATATTTGACATAATTATACAACTGTTGTAAGCAGCTTATATGAAGGACAAGTACAGATTTGTGATTGGTAGACGTTCCATTCACGATGGAGGAAAATATATGTATGCAAACCAGCATGTCGACGTTTATTAGATTATATTTATATCTCCCGATTAATATTCGAGTATAAGCTCATTCAACATTTAGCTATAAGAATAATATTTGTAAACATCTTATATTATTAGTGATTGATTGATGTTGCATTTACATTTTAGATGTAGCTGTAATATTAATATCAATATACACTTTTATGTTTATTTATTAGAATATATTTTATATCTGTCGATTAATGTTCGAGTATAAGCACATTTAACACTTGGTTATTGGAATAATAGATGTAAGTATGATTAGTGGTTAATTAATTTTTCATTTACATTCAGATGTAGCTGCAATATCATTATTGATATACACTTTCACGTTTATTTATTAGAATATATTTTATATCTCCCGATTAATGTTTGAGTATAAGCACATTTATCATTTAGCTATAAGAATAATAATTATGTAACTGTTGTGTTGAAGAATGATAAATTTTTCGATAATGAAATGATTATGTATTCATTCAGAATCTGGCAACCCCTGATTAATTTTTGGGGGGGTTAGTGATCATGCAGCCATCCTCCTCCGATAAGTATTTTGGCGAATTAATAATCTACCCTAATTAATTTTGGGGGTGTGCAGTCATACTCATGAGGCAACAATAACCGTAGCGATTATTAGAAGGAACATGTCTTATATAATCATTTTGTTATCGATTGCTAGTGGTTTGTAGGCCTCCTGGGGGCGCTTTCCACTTTATCAAAAAAATCAACTTGCCATAAGTGTTACCTCTTGGGTGGTTGGGAAACGGACTTGATCTCCATAAGAACTCCTCAATTTTTTCGATAATGAAATGATTATGTATTCATTCAGAATCTGGCGAACTCTAATTGATTTTGAGGGGTAGTGATCGTGCTGCAGCCATCCTCCTTCGAAAAGCATTTTGCCGAACCAATAATCTACCCTAATTAATTTCGGAGGGTGTGCAGTCATACTTATGAGAGAACAATAACCGTAGCGATTATTAGAAGGAGCAATAACCTTAGCGATTATTAGAAGGAACATGTTTTATATAATTATTTTGTTATCGATTGCTAGTGGTTTGTAGGCCTCCTGGAGACGCTTTCCACTTTATCAAAAAAGCAACGAGCCATGAGTTCTACCTCTTCGGTGGTTGGGAAACGGACTTGATCTCCATGAAAACTCCATGCTCATATGTTTCCGCTCAGATCAGTTTGATACGTATCCTTGCCGTGATAACACGTCTCAAGGATCCTGTTGATTAGCAGTGAAATCAAAGTGATTTATTGTGTAACAAGTGAAATTTGACTATTTAACTTTCGATCCTATCCATATTTTCGTTCATTTTTCTTCTTTTCTGATTTCAACAAATCACAATTTCTAGTACAAGAATCTCTTGTTCTATAATCTACATTACATAATTGCTTTGTTATCTTTCAGAAGTGGGGTGGGGCCCATTTCTTGGTCTTCGCGACTCAGGTTCGAGTTATTTACATAACATCAGTAACTAACCGAACGTCGAGGGGTCTGTTAGTCCAGCCAACTTTCGGCACACCATATTTACGCAAAGTTATGCATTTAATATATCGAAACACATAAGTCGATATGTCCATTGACTCTGATCCTAATCCCACTACTGAAATGGATTATATTATAGCCCCTGACAGCAGGGACAATAATAGTATGAACTCCCAATCTAAGTTATTTTCCAATATTGTTAAAAATGAATCGAATAAGTCTTCTCAAATAATCTTCCCGTCAAAAAATCAAGCAATAATCATAGATGCCCAGTCTGGCACTCCATTAAAAGAATACATATTACCTCTAGGTAATATTGTAGGTTCAAAAAATGTACAATGTGCCTCCCGAATCTCTAACAATAGAATTTGTATTTATCTTTCGTCTAAGGAAACCGTGGACAAATTCATGATAGAACATAGATCACTACTTATTGATAATAATAAAATACCAGTCCGTCGACTGATTACTCCAGCAACAAGAGTTATAATATCAAACGTATCACCCACGATCCCACATAAGCTAATTGAAGAAGGCTTGAAACATTTAAAATTACAACTTGTATCTCAAGTATCGTTTGTGGGTGCTGGATTTGGTCTTGCGGATTACAGTCACGTAATGAGCTTTCGTAGGCAGGTCTACATTATTTTAAATGAAGAAGAACAATTACCTACATCCCTAACTGTGGACAATGATGGTGATACCGAATATTTCTATCAAAAGATGAAATGCGATGTTTTAATTGCAAAGAAGCTGGACACATAGCTCTGAAATGCCCTCAAAATCCCAGCAGATCAATCCCAGAAGATATGAATGAATCCATAATCGAGACTCTGAATTCCATAGTCGCAAGCAACACCGTTAAGTACAACTCCAATACCAGCTTAAAACGACTACATTCTTCAGAACCGGAAACTACAAACCTTAACCGTAGGAACAGATAAAGCAACTGAAACTGACTACGACTCAACTAGTACTACGTCAACTCAATTTACTATGCCAAAAACAAAGAAGAAAAATAAAAAGAAACATAAGGTCAACAACGACAGTGAAGCTGACCGTATACACTCTACTCAAAGTGACAACGAAGCATTGGAAGTGGTTAAAGAAAAAATTCAGGGGAACACAAGCAACACTATTTCACCCTCTCAACTCCAAAGTTTTTTAGTACAAGTCAAAGGCCAAGAAAATCCCTTGGAGATAGCGAAAGCTTTCACAAAAGACATCGATGGTCTAATAAATATGTTGGATGAAACGTCAAAAGTTATCGACTCAAGCGCCCTGAAACAGAGATGCAAAAGGTTGGTGGTAACTCTGCGCAGATCTACAGGTCAGTTCTTACCGTCAGCTCACCCTAACCCTAGCACCTAACAGGTAAACATTTATTCTAATTTTGTTTCCGATTAAATCTCCTCCATTTTGCATTTATTCCATGGCTCATAATATTAAAATAGTTCAATGGAATGCCCGATCGGCCTCTTCCAATCACATATACCTTCAACAATTACAAAAAGATGAGCGATTTGATATCGCATTGTTATCAGAAACTTGGTACAAGCCCCTTGATCAAATTACTTTAAAAGGCTTCAATATCGTTCGCAAAGATCGACCTTTAGGTAAAGGAGGCGGCGTACCAATCTTAGTGTCAAAAAAATATCAATACAATATCAGTAACCTAGGCAATATAGAAATTGAGATAGTTGGAATTAATATTCAATTGCAAGATAAACTATTTTCTGTGATTTCTATATATAAACCCCCTCTTGTTAAGGCTACAACACAAGATTGGGAACACATTTTTTCTAATTGTGAAGATTACTCGATAGTAGGCGGGGGTTTTGATGCCCATCACAGTGTCTGGGGATCTCTTTCAAATAATACAGCTGGCAAAGCATTATGGGAAGCTATTGAAGAATCGCAAAATTTAGCAGTACTAAATGATGGCTCGTCCACAAGATTAACTCCTCCATTAGAATCAAAATCAGTGGTAGATGTAACAATAGCTTCACATTCTATTGCATTAGACTCTTCTTACAGAGTTCTAGAAGACCCGTATGGTTCTGATCATTTCCCCATTTCTATAGAAATAGGTAAGAAAAAATCTTCCTTCACTTCTGTGCATCCTTCGTGTAGGTGGCGTGTTAAGGACGCCAACTGGGAAAACTATTCAAACCACATTGAGCAAGCTATGAATGATTCGCCTAACTTCTCAACACTTAACGATGAGTTAACTTTCCTAATAGGAGCAATAACCGCCTCTGCTAACCTTTCCATGCCAATAAACTATCCCTTCACTCCCAGAAAACAAAAATCACCCTGGTGGGATGCAGAATGTGAAAGTCTTAAAAAAGAAAAATATGTAAAACTAAAAGAATTTAGGAAATCCAAATCCATGCAAACTTTTCTGGAAGTAAAAAGAATCATCGCTAAATGCAAATATACATTTCGTCGCAAAGCTAGGGAATCATGGAAAAAGTTTTGTGAAAATCTCAACACGAATACACTACCCTCCACAATATGGGAATCTGCTAAGCGAATCCAAGGTAGAAAAGTCAAGAGCAGATCATGCCATCTTGATAAGATTCAAATTGAAAACTTCCTCACCAATATCACCCCTCCTACACCCAGACTTAATTTCACTAAGAACCCTGTACAGTGTAATCACTGGCTTAACAAAGAAATATCATTAGACGAATTTAACTATAATATTAAGGATAGTACTGATACAGCGCCTGGTATGGATAGCATCACATATTCTATGATTGCTCATCTTCCCCAAAACGCGAAAAAATCTTTGTGCCGCATTTACAATAAAATTTGGATCAATGGCGATAATTGTCCAATAATCAAAAAATCAGTAAATATTTTAATTAGTAAAAACAATAAAAATAGATTTGAGCCGTCTGGTTACAGACCAATTACCTTGCTTTCTTGTCTTTTCAAAACCTTAGGAAGAATTATCAAAAATAGATTAGAGTGGTTTTTAGAAGAAAATAGGACGATGCCTAGAAGTCAATACGGCTTTCGTTCGGGACTAGGCACAATGGATTGCCTTGGCCAACTGGTTTGTGACATCCAACTTTGTTACTCTGAAAATAAATATGTAGCGGCTTTCTTTTTGGATATCAAAGGAGCTTACGATTGCGTTAAACTGAACATCTTGCTAGAAAAAATGAAATATCTAAGCATTCCAGAATCCTGTGCAATAAATCTCCTCCACTTGTTTTTAGACCGAGAAGTCTATTTCAAAAATGGAACCAATATTATCGGCCCTCGCCTCACTTCTGACGGTCTACCTCAGGGATCAATCCTTAGCCCTCTATTATTCAATATTTTTACAGCGGACTTCCACGATATGTGGGACGATGACATTAAAATCATACAATATGCTGATGATTTCGTTATATATTGCAGTGGCAGTACCATATCAGAATGCAATGCTAAACTCCGACATATAATGTATAATGTTAAAAGATATACTTTTTTCAATGGTCTAACTCTATCTACCGAGAAATCCAGAGTAGCGTATTTTTCCCGACACAAAATTCCACATATAAACACCATCAACTTATGTCAAAATGAAATTCCCGTAGCTAGAGTAATTAAATATCTAGGTTTAACTCTAGACGCTAAGTTGTCTTGGAAGTACCACATTGAAGACATTAAAGCACGTTGTGAAAGAAGCATGAACATACTCAAAATGGTCAATAAAACAAAATGGGGTGCATACCCCAAAGTATCACTAATGTTTTACAAAGCGTATACAAGATCGATTTTGGAGTATGGATCTATTTTGTATGGTTCGGCAAGCACTACCCTGCTTAAGAAATTGGATGTTGTTCAGAATAAGGCCTTACGACTCGCTATTGGGGCATTTAAATCTACTCTTGTATGTGCCCTTCAGGTCGAAGGTGGTCAGGTTCCGCTGGATATTAGGAGAACTTACATGGCGGAAAAATTCCTTGCAAAATTAGTTACAAATGAACAACACCTTTTATTAAACACTATATCGAGACTAAACGCAGAAAATTTGACAAACACTTATTGGATAAAAAAAAATAGCCCACCCTTAACTACAGCATTTATCAACACAGCTACCTTACACAAAAATATGTCCCATTCTAACAGACCGCCTTACTTTTCAATACACTTTGAAGCCTTATTTAATAGAAAAACAATACTTGTACCACAGTATGATAAGTTAAATCCTATCCTTAATAATCGCATTTTAAACTCTGTTTTATCTTATAACTCATGCCATATATTTACAGACGGATCAAAAAACAATAACGGTACAGGCTGCGCCTTTCATATTCCTAGCACTAATACGAGCATGTGTATCCAACTACCATGTGAAGCATCGATTTTCACCGCAGAAGCTACAGCTACAAAACAAGACTTAATATGGGCTGAGGATAACAATAAAAAAGCAGTGGACATAATTACCGATTCGCAATCAGTTATCAAATCCATTAGTAATATCAGGAAGGCCAAACTGAGTAGCATAATTGCAGAAATCATAGATTTAGATTGGCAATGTTCACAAAAAGACATGAAATTAAGGTATATCTGGTAAAAGGCACATAGTTGTATACCGGGGAATGTCAGAGCAGATATGCTGGCAAAAAAATCAATAATCAGACCAGACATGATAATAGATAGCTACACAATACATGACCTGGCTAATATATCGAGGAAACAAATGTTTACGGAATGGCAAAAACGTTATAAAAACATCAACAGTTGTCAACCAACCCAATACTATATATTACATCCTCTGGTAACAGCCAGTCCATTTCTTGAATTATTGAACATACCACGTGCCTCGTATATCCGTATAATTAGATTGATTTTTAACCATGGTCATTTTAAGACACATCTTTTCAAATGTGGCATTGTAGACTCCAATAAGTGCCGATGCGATAACGAAGCTATATGTGATATCAATCATATGTTTTTCGGATGTCAAGAGAACAACAATATACATGTACTGTTACATAACCTTCACTGCTTGCATAAGGTTCCTTTTCCAATTAACATGATATCATTGCTGAATATAGCATGCAACGATCACAATGTTTTTTCCACACTCGATAAATTCATGAAAGCTAGTAAAATCTCAATATAGGTCCCGATACATAGTACCGAAGGTAGTATACATTACCATTATGGCGCAAAGGGGCTAGCTGCCTTCGCCATTAAATACAATAATTCATACAAAATAAATTTCATACAATACAAAAATTGATTGGAAACCCCACAGAATAAAATGTGTTTATCATTATAACTTTTACGTGTCCGTCTGTAAGTATGTTCTTAACAAGTACATATATTAATGCTTATACGTTTGTAAAAGTCGTGCTCGCGAAGGAAAAAAAAATAGTGTAGAAGATATTCATATAATCATTATTATCCGTATTTTATTCCTCATCCGACCATCATAGTTCGTAAACGATGATGACATCACCGGCTGTTGAAACACGTGCTAAACACGTGTCTGAATGTTGATAAAGATCGCTTATGAAGATACAATGCTCCTACTTTTATGAAACATGTGCTTGAATGTCATATAGATCAGCGCTTATGAAGATATTCATATGATCATAATAATTATCTGTATTTTATTCCTCATCAGACCATCATAGTTCTTGAACGATAATGATGACGTCATCGTCTGTTGAAGCTAGTTAAAAAGCAATGTGTCATAAGATCTACCTCTTGGGTGGTGGTTGGGAGACGAGCTTGATCTCTATAAGAACTCCTCGCATATATGTTTCCCCTGAAATGAATCGCTTGATTGAATCTTATAAAAAGCCATCCGTCCGTCTGTCTTTCTGTTCCTATGAAAAATGTGCGTTGATGAAAATGTTTTATTATTATTAGCATATTTTGTATACCGAAAATAATATTAGCATATCTATCTGCTCAAGATAATTAAATTGTATTTTGTAATAGAGCAATCGAACTGTACAAACAGTTCGAATAATCATCATGACGCGTGGCACTACCTTGTCTAGATTCTGTATAGGTACTGGACTCCAACACTCCGTCTTGTACACACCTATATATTATATACCTCGAGTTACCGAATTCACCACAAATCTTATTATATAACGGTTACAGCGCTTATAGGGTACTACGTTAATAATTATTATCAATATTCCTACCAGCAGCAGCTAGATTTCGGTTCATATTATGCGATTTTCAATCAATATGATTCGAATATATATACATACAACATGTATGATTTGGAATAAAGTATTCTCATTGCGTTTGAAGGTGATCGGCGTGAACGTAACTTCCTTATCACTCGAGCTACCTATCGCTCTACCGCAAAATATGATAGCGGATATTGTTCAACCTGCTACTAATTTAGCAAAAACTTATTTCATTTATATCAGATAATTTATGGAACATACATGTATGAATTATTACGATAAAATGTAATATTATATTATTTCAATTCTAATTCTACTTTTAGAAAACATTTTTATATATTCGTAATGCTTTCGGATAATTTATGAAACTGCTTCAACATTGGAGGAATGCGCATCATTACAATAATGAATATTCCAAGTTGAAAACATTGCTTTTGGAGACGATTTAGCGCAACCTCAACACTCAAGTGAGCTATCTCTCCACCTCCAATGATGCATACTTATAATACTATAATGAATATTGGGGCCGTCTAGTACTAATCTAGCGAAAAAACGTCCTTAGAGGATTTAATAGTTATTTTCTGCAAACGCAGATAATTCATAATATCGCTATTATGAGAAGCAGTCTTTTTGTAAACTACTACATGTTAGATGTTATGGCCCCTTATTGAAGACCTGTGGGGCAGACGATGCACCGCGACCAATATCATTATAACTCAGACAAAACCCTGCGACTAACGGCATGTACAAACAACCCCAAATTTCATTGGAGACTCGCGAGGGGTAGATATCACGCTGAAGACCTGCGTGACAGACATCATCATACCTGCACACTATGTATAACCTCACATTCCATCTACACACCCGCCTCGTTGGAGACCGCACCTCGTTGACAGCTTCATTCAAATTCACGCGACTAACGTTATGCATAAACAATCTGTATAACCTCACATTCCATACCTCATTGATGTCCCCCACGTGACAGACTTCATTTTTGTATATTTGTTGAAAATAATATCCATATATCTATATGTTCAAGATGATTGAAATTGCATATTGCAATATAGCGATCGCGTTGAAATAAAGTACAGACAGCTTGAATGAACGCCATGAAAGTAATTCCCTTATAAACATTCCGTTTTGAGAAATGCTTATGCAGGAGATATCATTTCCATACTGTATAACATCCCATCTATGCACCCACTTTGATGAAGGAGCAGCAGCAGTCCTCCCATGATACCTCGATGAAGACCTGCGTGATAGCCTCTTTCAAAAATCACGTGACTGTCGACATACACAAGCAACGCCACTATAACTCTTTCAAAAATCCTGTGACTGACGCTATGAAGAAGCAGCCTCCCATTCCATACCTCGCTGTAGGCCCCGTGACATACACTTCATCCTATATGTGTTCAGACACCCACACGGCTGACGTCATGTACAAACAACTACCTGTATATGCACCACCTAGATTGCAATATACTCATACTTATCACTCGGGCCGGATACCCCGGGTTATATCTACAACATTAAAATCACTGGTTCTCAAGTCCTCCATAGCTGAGCGGTTAAGGTGTTGGCTTTGGAATTTATTTCTCGGGTTCGATTCCCGTGCGTGTAGAAAAATATTTCATTTACAGTGGAAGTATTCATATACTGCATTAAATTGTTTCAAATCCTCCGCGGTTAAGCCGCCTAACTTTGGGGTTTATTTCCCGGGTTCGAATCTCGGTGTGTGTAGAAAAAAAAATTATAACAGTAGAATGTGAGTACACAGATGACTAGTTCACAGACTTCAGATTATCCGGACCATAGTCAGGGAAGAACCATACACATATGATTAGTTCACAGACTTCAGATTGTCCTGGCCATAGTTAGGGAAGAACCATAGACAGATGACTAGTTCACAGACTTCGGGAACCATAGACAGATGACTGGTTCACAGACTTCCAGAACCATAGACTACCTACCCTCATCGATATGACTGCGCATGCATGATTGTGGATGACCTTGGAATGGATCGTTTTCGCTAAAATGAACCTTAGATTTCCTTATCGAGATTTACATGCAAAAAAGGTCGATTTTGAGGCCGAACTGTCATAGCACATCTACTAGCCGATGTTAGATTATATAGCATTCAAGAATAAAGCTATTTTTGTGATTGATTGTTCAGAACAAAACGATGCTATGAAGTCATCAACAGTTGACGTCAAACTAGAGATGGAAAGTATCCTGAATTTCCCTAAAAACACCCGGGCTTATTGCATCATCATTAACGACCTTATAATGGAGTATTCCCCGATTACAGGATCAGTTATATAAACATAGGCAAGCAAAATGTTTTTTTATCCTACACCGGATTCGAACCCGAGAAATTAATTCCAAAGTTAGGTGGCTTAACCGCCCAGCTATGGAGGACTTGAATTGATCAATTTAAATGTAGTATATAACCTGAGTCACTTCTACTGAAATGAATTCTGTCCTACACCAGATTCGAACCCGAGAAATAAATTCCAAAGTCAACGCCTTAACCGCTCAGCTATGAAGGACTTGAGAATGAGTAATTTTAATGTAGTATATATAATCTGAGTCAAATCTACTGAAAAATGAATTTTGTCCTACACCAGATTCGAACTCGGGAAATAAATTCCAAAATCGACGCCTTAACCGCTGAGCTGTGGAGGACATGATAACAATCGTCTTTAATGTAGTAGATATAGCTCCGGTGCACCTCAGGTTTGATACATTAAAGGTGTGTCTAGCCTAATGTCACCTGTTTCACCTTGATATGGGTAAAGGTGAGCTTAGCCTTGCTCATAATAATTCCAAGTCGAAAGAATGTGATTTTCATTTTGTATAGCGGTATTCAGCATTTGTGTGAAATGATTGCGCTGGCATACCGAGGGCTGAATCAGAATTGCAAGCG